>QJNZ01000051.1:0-202287 GCA_004155055.1 Monosporascus sp. CRB-8-3
GGTTAAACCTTAAATATACCCCCCCCCCCCCCCTATTATTATTTAGGCCCGAAAAGCCCTAATTAAACTTTACGAATTTCGGCTTAACAAACCCAAATTCGCGATTTACCTTTGCGATTAAAAAACCCTTATACTAACTGTTAAGTTTCGGATTATTTACTATTCTTATTTACAGAAAATTCCAGAAAATCTTTTTATAATAAAAAACCTTTACTTTAATTAATATGGCGCCATTATAAATTATTTATAGGAAAAAAAGCTGCCAGCTCCCTTTAGGCCGAAACCTTTTAAAGATAAATAACGCCTATTTGCCCTCCTTAATAACTTTCCCTCGTTTAATCCGTCCCTACCCTTTATCGCTTTTCTGTTAACCTTTATATCTTTGTTACCGTAATTATTCGTATTATTATTAAAAATAAAAAGTTTATTATTTACTAAGATATAAAAACTCAAAAATAAAAACAATCGTTTACGGGCGTATATAAATAAGTTAAAGGCGTACATTAATAACTTTTAAAAAAAATACTTTACAGAAATTATTACGCAGTTTATTTTATTACAAAAATAAAACGTTTAATATAAATTACAAATTAATCGTTAAAACAAATTTATTGCAGATATTATCCAAAAGGTTTATAGTATATTTTCTAATTATAAAAAAAAATGGAATTATTTAAATATTCCTTTAAAAGTAATGGTAATAATGACTTATTAAATATTAGCGAGATTTGTATTTATAATTTTATAAAAAACAATTTTTAAGTTTAAGTTTATTAAATTAAAGTTCTCGAATCTTACTTTAAGCTGGGCGAATCTTGTATATATATTATACATTATATATAAAACGTTTCCGATTAATATAAGCCTGTAATTATTTTTTATTAATTAATTATTAAATTACGTAAAAACATTCAAATTTTTTATTTTAAAACGTATTATAAATTTCCTTAAGATATCGATACTTGCCGTTAGCGCTTATATGCTTATAAAGTTTATATAAAAGTTCCGATTTCTCTTAGCTCCTTTGCTTTTATTAAAAAAAAATAATCTTAATAAAAAGTATAATAATTACAAAGGAAACCGGCCGGCTACGCTTCCGGAACGTTATTATTTCTCGGAATTATATAAACGATTTTCGCAAAGAAGCTGCCGGTATAGTTATTATACATAACAAATTTATAATAAATTGCCGCCAGAATAGCAAGTTTACCCTTAAAATTGGCCGGGCTTAAATATTAACTTATTTTATTAATATACGTATATTATTACTGTTTAAAT
Organism: Monosporascus sp. CRB-8-3; assembly: GCA_004155055.1. Taxonomy (NCBI): domain Eukaryota; kingdom Fungi; phylum Ascomycota; class Sordariomycetes; order Xylariales; genus Monosporascus; species Monosporascus sp. CRB-8-3. The sequence continues at coordinate 1,279 of QJNZ01000051.1, forward strand.
TAAAAATAAATTTGCCCGGAAATGTAACTATTAAAATTATTTGTTAAGTATAGGATAAAAATAGTTAACGTATAGTTAAAGGTAAAACTTAAGCGATTTGTTATATTTAATGCCTATTTATATATATAATACCGTTAATATTAATATTACTTGGCGGTTATTAAAGTAATAAAAAGGTATCTAATAAATTATTAGGAAGTATTTTAAAATATTTTATATATAGGGTCCTATATAACCGTATTTAAAAAACCGATAAGTTAAATATTAAGGTAATACCTCCCTTTTAAATCTAAGTTATTTTTTTTCCTAGGATTTTTCGTTGAACTTCCTAGTATTAATTACCTTTATTTATTAAATAATAAAATAAACGCAACTTTAGATTTTGGGCGTAAGTTTAAATATCGACTTTTTAAGTTATTAAATTTTATATATACCGGTTGTAACATCTTTTTCAAATCGTCTTATTTTTCGACTATTTATCGTCAATTTATTTCAGTTATAAGTTACCGAATTTTTAATATTCCTTATTATAGTTGCGGAAAACCCAGTATAATTAATATTTATATTTTTTATTTTTATTTATAACGAGAAAGCCGAATTTAATTTATTAAATTATTTAAAGTAATATATATTACAAGTCCTTTTATATTATAACTTACTGGCTATATAGGATAATATGGATCGATTTGTAAAAAACGTTATTAGGTATATTTCGTAATTTTGCAAAAACTATGTAAATTAATATATATATAACCCTTCCGGTAATTTCCCGACGTTTACGATAAGTATTAAATTTCCATATTGCCCTTTAAGAAAATATTTCTGATAAGTTTTAGGATACCAGGACTTATACGGCATCCCGTCGATAACTTTTAATAACGATAGCGGTTTTTTTTTGTCCTCGCTAATATCGGAAGATTGCTATTGTTTAGCATTATTACCCCGGTTGGATTAGGGGTTAAATAATATTAAGGTCCTTAGGTTAATATTATTTTCTAGGGAATAAAAAATCAAATTTTAAACCGTATTAAAAAGGATTTATATTTATTATATAATAAGGATTACCGAATAACTAATTATTAAGATAAATATAACCTTTATTATTATGCCTTATAAAAAGGCTCTGTATCGGTATACCTAATTTTTTATTAATTTTACCAGTAGTTATTAAAGCGGAACTTAATTATTAAAAGTATATTTTACTATTTGTATATTATTATTACTTTTACTTCGGTATTAAAAGTTTTAAATATTTTTTTTTTAAATATTATAATTCCTGATTTTATGCCGTAACTTTATACGTTTGTTATATTATAAGCCAGTCTAATTATTTACATATTAATAACGCCTGTATTTATATTTAATAGGGCTTAATGTCGTTTTTTGGTATAATACCGGGTAATTCCCGTTACAATATTATTTAATATTATTAGTTAAATAATAGGTTTTATCGAGATTCGCCGGCGTTGGATTTCCGTTAATAAATAACTTTGCGATTATTTCCATATATTAAAGCTTTATAAACGGCCTATATGGCTTATTTAAGAAAAAATTAATTATTAAGGTTCCATTTATAAAAAAAAATGTATATTACGATATAAAAAAAAAGTTTGTTTATTTTTTTCCGTACGGCTTAAATATAGCCCTTTAATTATATAGTTAACCGTATAGGCGATAGTAATAATTATAATCGCCCTAACGCCGATCCCGGTAATAATAATAGGCGAAAGCTTTTGGGATATAGTATATATAAAAGTAATATTAGTAAATGCGATAGTTTGCGTCGTTATTAAAAAGATTATAAGTATTTCGGTAAATGTAAAAAGTCCGATTAAAAACGTTATATATAATAACGTAAATAATAGTTACCTTATAAGTTTAGTTTAGTTATTAAAATATTTATTTTTGGTAAAACATAAGTTAAACTTATAGCAGTTTCGGAAATTATTAACATTATAGGTATAAAAAAATATGCTATTAAGGCAGTTATTAAATTTTGCTTTAAATATAGCGTTTAGAAGTTAACATGTTAAAAATAATATGGAAAAAAAACCTTAACGTTACGGCAGGTAATAAATACCGAAAGTCGGAAATCCGGAAATGGAGTTTTAAATTTCGAATTTTATATCCCCGGAATTTTTTAAATGGTTATATCTTAATCGTTTTATTTTATTTTAACGTTGCTTTATATAATTTCGCGTTATAGGTAAATTCGTTAAATCTTAGCTAGCCCGTTTAATTATGTTAACAGTTGCTTTTTGTAATTGTATATAAAATCTTTTATTATAACTTATATTATTTATTAATCTTATTAATAAACCAGATCGTTGCAGCTGTTAAAAAGTTGTTCTAGCTTAAGATATTATAGGATTTTATTACGAAAATATTAAACGGAATAATTAAACCTTTTCCAGTATTCCAAATTATTAATATCGTTTGTAATATAGTTATTATAGTATTTAAATAGTTATTATATTATTTTATTAAATTTTCCGTTTATCGGCAACTTAAATTCCGAATTATCCTACTGCCTTTAACGGTTTTCCCAATTGTATTCCTTTATTAGGCTATTAATACTGCTATTTATTACTTCGTTATAACCGTTTTTTATATATAGAGCGATTATGTAGAAAAAGTATTTTCTTTTAGACTTTTCGTTTATAAGATATATTAACCCGAAATAGATTATAAGCATTTAGCCCTGGTTGTATGCAATTTGAAATTAAATTCGGTAAGGTTGTAATAAGTAACCGGTATAATAGTTAATATTACTGGTTAGAGCATTTTTGTTATATACGTAACTGGGAAAGTATTATAAAGCAAGCTATACGTAAGAAACGACCGTAACTAAGGGAATAATAAAGGATAGTAAATTATACATAAAAAAAAAGTAAAATAAAAAAATTATTTCGAGATTAACTCTTTACGAAAGCCGTATAACCTGTATTACTTTAAACGTTCCGTATTTAATAAGTTATTTCCTAAAATTAGCCCCGAAATAAATTTATTTTTTCTTTTTTTCTGTTCCGTAATATATAATTTTATTAAAAACGTCCTTATATTTCTATTAATAAATTGGTTAGTTATTAAGTATATTGCCTTATTAATAAAATCTTTACTTTTTGCGTTTTGCGGTATGTATAGTTTAAGGGGGTATTTGTTTTAAATTAGGTTTAAATAGAAAACTCCGGTAAAAGGGCGATATATTGGTTTTTAAAAAGGTTTTTGGATTAAATATTATTTGATATTTGTTAAAATGTAATTAAAGTTTTTTGATGTAAAATTTGATTATGTTGGTAAGTGATAATTAGCGTTGTATTAATGATATTTTAAAATTTTTAAATTATGCCTTTTGTTTTATTTTTATAACGTATAAAGGATCGTATAACGAGTTCGATTAATAATTTTTAATTTAATTATTATTAATATTAAGTTATATTACGCCTTTTAACAATAATTTCTTGGTTCTTTAAATTAATTGCTTAGTTATTATTAAGCGTATAATATCCTTAAGAAAAAAACCGATTAATAAAAGGTTGCGTAACTAATTTGAATTTAATTCCGGAAGTAATAATTTTCGTATAACGCCTTTTGGTAATAATCCCTGGTCCGGGACTTTGGAAAGTTCCGTATTTATTAGGTCCGGTTTTAATTTTTAAAAGGGTCCTTTATTACTTTAAAGTTTAATAATAATTTTTTCCGTATAGGCTAAAATAAGAGAATTGGCGGCTTTATTTAGTAATGGTGTTGTTAAGAGAATGTTGCGGTCGTCGAATGAGAAGAAAACGTGTAAAAGGTTTTTTCTTACGGTAGGCCGATATTGCGGAATTATTTTAAATAAGTTTAAGGTAAATTCGATGGTTAAAATCCGGGCTTTAAAAGTTAGGAAACTTTGTATTATAATTAATTATTTTCCTTTTTTTATAAAACGTAGTAATTTATAAAATAATTCGAGGAATATAATCCTTAAAAATTAAATATTTATTTTACTAATATACCTTTCCGTACCTAGAATTTCAAATACGATATAAAGTTCCGTTTTATAATAAATATAAAACTTATTTAATTTAAATATTAACTTAAAATCCGTTAATTTGATATAAACCGGGTTACGCGAAATTATTATTATATTAACAGGTTTTATATTATAATAAATAATGTTTTAACGATAAATATAAGTTAAAGTATTTAAAAGTTAATTAATAAAAGTTTTTAATTCGAAAATATTAATAACTTTAATCATATATTCGGTTTGTAAATTCCGCCCGTTTATTAATTTTATTACGAATATAAACGATTTATGTAGGATAATTAAAAATATATAAAACTTGATAATGTTACCTTTTAATAAGATTAGCATATATTATTTCTTAGTTTTATAGGCGCGTTTTTTTTATATACAAAATATTTCGCAAAAGTAAAGTTTTTTTTATTTTATTCCGTATTTTTTTATTATATTGTTTAATGGCATAAATTTTTCCCGTTAAATGTTTAACGGCGTAATATATAGTTCCTTAGCTTTTATTTTTTAATTTTTCCCTAAGGCTGTAAATAGGATTTTTCGATGTTGTATAGTTTAAAGCAGGCCTTAAAGAAAGGTTTAAGTTTAATAAAGGTGGAACCTTAGAAAACAGTTTGGTACGGTATATTTCGAATTCGGCTTAAAATATCGGTTAATATTTTTCGTAATTAAAAACCTTAATTTGGATGCGAATAACTTTAATTATAATTTCGGTATTTTTTAATATAGCTTTTTGTAATAATATTCGAATAGAACGTTTTAAAAAATAAAAACTAATAATAATATTATATTTGCTTAAATTTTGGATAAAAAAAATTTTATTATTTAGCCTTATAGTTATAACGAACTGTTTTCCGTTTATGTTACTAAAGCGGTTTAAGTTAAGTAAAATGTTATATTTATTTTTATTATTATTAAAAATAAAACCTTTTTTTAATTTCCGGAGTTTATAATTTATAATAATTGGTAGGAATGGCGGCGATATATCGATTGGGGTAAACGTAAATTCCTAAATTTTATTATTAAAGTTAAATAGTAATAATTCGAAAATATTAATGCCGTAACTTTTATAATTGTTATAAACCCTAAACCGAGAATTATGGGGTTTATATATAAAAAAGCCGGAAAAATGTATTATAAAAATGGTTTTTGCTGTAGTTTCGGTTATTATATTAATGGATACGCTGTAATTCCGCTGGTAAATTTTATATATCTTCGTATTAATAAGGTTTAATTTTTTTATAATTTACGTTTTTAATTTAAACTTTTAAATTTCCGATATAATTATTTTTATTATATTAAGTAATGTATAAAGTAATTAACTAAATAAATGAATTAATTAACCTTTTAAGTTAATAATAACGGTTAATATATATTTACCGTCGGCAGGGTTTAAGGATAATTATTTCCGGGTTAATTTATACCTAAATTAACAAGGACTAGGATATAAAAATTACATTCTTACCGTATAAATTTAAATCGAATATATATTATATTTATAATACGTATATTTCCATTTTAAGTTATTTCGCATTATTTAATTTCTTTATTCGGCTTATTAACAAAAACTTTAAATAATCTATTATAAACAACTTCGAATTTTTATTATTAACTTTATCTTTACCAGATATTATAGGCGAAACCTTAATTTAATTACCTTTAACAAAGGCAAACCTCCGGATGCTCCGAAAAATATTTATTTTATTAAAAAATTCCGAAACTTAACCTGCTTTTACGTTAAAATAAGCGAAAAATTCGATTTATGCTATTATACGTAATTTTTACGATTTTATACCCGAAGGTTATAATATTTTAAAAGACGATAAATTATATATCGCTGGTTTATATAATATCCGTTATTAAGGTAATAAATGCTTAAAGCCCGATTTTAATAATAATACTTATTAGATAACGAAATTTAATTATTTTAAAGGCAAATATTTTGCTATTAAAAAAGCGAAAAAGTTAACGTTACTAATTATATTTATCCGTTTAGAAATAAAAGAACAATATATCGAAAATAATTTTTGCGTTAAATATATCTTTAATTAAAATAACAAAAAAATTTATATTAAAAAATAAGTAAGGGCCTAATTTCCGTATACGCCGTTTCCGATAGCAGTGTTATATATATTTTAATACGTATTAAAAAACTTAACGTAATCCTTAAATCCATTTATTATTAAATACCTTATAAGTCTTTTTAATAAAATATTATCCGATTATTTAAAATTAACATTTTAAAAAGATATATTAAAATTATGCTAGCTAATTTATACAGAACCCGTCGATATATTTAAGCCTAGCCCGATTAAAAGAAACCGGATAATGGGATAGGGCTAAAAAAAATAACGTAACCGTTATAATGAAGTTATAAAAAAATAAAAATAAACGTTTAATAAACGAAAGTATTTAAATAGCTTTCCGGTAGTAGTTAATGTAATCGTAATTTGTAGTTAATACGATAATACCGTTTTTGTTATGGTAAAACCCTGTTGTAATTTCCGGATTATAGGCCGTTAACGTATATCGTATATTATTATATTTTTAAAAATCAGGTAATTATAAATATGGATAATAATCCGTTAATTATTTATACTTTTCGGTTTAGTAAAATACGGGTAGTTATTATTTTCGAAATGTATAAACGATATTTTTGTTTTTCGAATAATTCGGTTAATATGGAAATATTTTTGAACTTAGTTATTATTCCGTCGTTTAATTCGAATATATATTAAAAGGATATTATTATTTGGATAATGCCAGTATATAGATACAGGCGAAAATAATGTCCGGAACCTTTTCGATATTGCCGGGATAAAGCGACGCCCGTAAGTATTTACCCGATTACGCGACGTTAACGATGCGGATATCGTCCTGATCGAAAATACGTTTATTTTTTATTACGTTTTATTAATATTAAAGACGATTAAGTAATAAGTTTAATTTGTTTTCCTTTTAATTAATTAGTATGAAAAAAAATAGCTTAAATAATAGATTTATTTATCGCGTAATTTTACGGATTAAAAGGATAAGTGTAAACGATAAAGTTAATATTCTAATAAAGATATTTTTTGTTCTGGTTCGATTTGTAATATTATACGTTAACGTTATTATAATTTCGAACGTTACGGCAGTATTGTACCGTTTTATTAATTATATCCCGATTTATTAAAATTTGTTTATTTATATTATTAGTCGGACCTTTTTTTTATCTATTTTATATTTTTTTATATATCTGGTATAAGACTTTTCGATATGATAACGGGGGCTTTGTTAGGCCGCGTATTAACGGAACAATTACGATATTTTGCGGGTATTTAGTTTATCGGGTAATTACGGTATTTATTTTGTATCGGAGTTTGCATATGTTTTAATGTTTAAGGTATTTACGATATAGTTATTTGGTTTATTTTACGATATATTTAGCAAAAGGGAATTCCGGAAGTTACGGAATTTTAAGCGTTTTTGTTTAATATAATAATCCGTAATAAATATATATAAAAGGTAGTTATAAGCTTACGAAGTATAACCCGGTATTAACCCTTTTTATAAATAAACAAGCGGCTTATTTCCGGCGTATTTCGAGATTAAGTGGTTAAACGGGGTTACGTAGTGCCCGGATAAAATCGGGCCTTAATATATACCTGCGGGTAAGGGAGAAACGGTATAGATCTAGGAACTAAGGGATAAGAAGGAGGTATTTTCCATATCGGAGTTGTTTGATTTGAAAGTAATGTAAAGTTATTTTTCCTTAGAGTCGTAAAAGTAATTAGGTAAATATAAAGCGCGGGATAATTTTATAGCTTTAACGATAAACCTTTATTAGTAAACGGGCGGAATAGTTTTCCGGTCGATATTAATTATACGTGATGTACTTTTTTAGCGATTAGGGGTTATACGGTTTAAAATCGAACTTGGCTTTTTCCGTATTTGCCTTTTACTGTATCCGGGGTTAAGCGTTACGGCTGTACGTGGTATGTATATTTACTTTTTATATTATATTAATACCGTTTTATTGTTATCGTTTAAAAATATAATAACGTAATAGAAAATTAGGAAATAGTAATTTACTTGGAAGTAGTAGTTAATAATAAATAGTAGTTATTTTTTTAGGTGGGGTTATTATAATAAGTATGTAAATATATATGCTAAATTTATTGTTTATTTTTATTATTTTAGTACGTTTTATCTGAAAGTTTTTATCGTTTTTAAGTTATACGGCATCCGATTTAAGACTGTCCGTTGTTGTTTTTTTGAGGCTGTTAGGCCTATATTTTTTGAAAGCTTTTAGCCTTGTTTAACAGAGGTATTAAAAGATTTCCTTTATGGCATTTTACTTGCAAAACCTTTAAAAGGTATTGCGAAATATAATTATGTCGATATTTTAATAAGGGTTTATATTTAGGTAAAAAGCTGGATAACTTTTTTCGGTAAAAGGTTGTAGATTTCGATAATTTTGCTTTCGACCATTTTAAACCCGGTATAAATATTATTAACTTCGGCGACTAATTATTATTTAGAAATTAATCGGCTGCTTTTCGGGATTACGATATCGGATAAGGGTTTGTAATTAACGATATTAATTTTTATTTTAATTAATCCGCGTTTTATTTTTAGGTATATTAGGTTATTGGAAATTTTTGCGAATAGTTAGATAAAAAGGTAGGGGGAATGTAAAGAACCGAAATATATGTTTATAAAATCGAAGTTACGAAAATGCCTATAGTAATTTAATATCCGATTGCAGAAACCTTAATATCGTTAGCGAGCTTTAAGCCGGAATGTACCGTACCGTATCTAATATAATAAACGGGTAAAGTAACGGAAAAAATTATTTCCGTTTTATTTGAATCGAAAATTGCTAAATAAAAGGGTATATTAATAATTAGGCAGGGTAGGTTATTTACTTTTTGCTAATTAATTTTTAGATACGGTAGATAATAAGTTGCGATAAGTATTTGATTTATAATAAATTGCTATAATGTATTATATTTATAACGTTAATTTTGCAAAAAGTTAAGAAAGCAGAAAATAAAATAAAAAGGTTTATTTGTTAGTAATAGAAGGAGAAATAATTAAAAAGGAGGTAAAAAAAAAGGATATTTTTATCGTTTATTTCGTTTATAAGGTAGTTAGTAAGCGTAATTTTAAAAGGCGCGAAAAATGCCAGGTAAAGCATATACTTACCGTTATTTATTAATAATAGGCTTGTATTTACTTAATTTTAAATAATTACTTAGGTAAAAGGTATATTTATAGTTTTCCTAATAAATACATAAAAAATAAACATTTTACCTTTTTTATAAAATCCTTTTTATTAGATATTTATTCTTTTTTTAGGTTTGTTAATTTATTGTTATTTTCGTAATTCTAGCTTTTAAACTTAATAGGCTTAATATTTTTACCTAGCTTATTATAATAAATGTATATTTATAATAACACTTAAAAGAATAACTTTAAGTTATGTATAAAAAAGTGCTTTTCGCCGTAAAGTATGTTAATAACTATAAACGCCTTTACGTAAGGATTTATGCCCTTTAATGCAACTTTTTAATGCGTTAAGTAGAGTTGCCCGGGAGCTTGTTTTGTAAATAAGTTTTTTATGATTACGAAAAATAATACGCCTATGTACCCGATTCGGCAGTATATTGTTATTTACTTTCGTTGGAAATACCGAACAAAATTGTTTGTTTGGCGGTAAAGGTACGTTGGTACGGTTAATAGATTGTTTCCGATTAACCGTATTATTGCGTTTTTTTTGTAAAGTTATAACTGCGTTCGTATTTAATATTATTAAACGTCCCGGTCGGTAGTTTTTAATCTTGGTAATGTTTATTTTTTTTTAAATATTATTTCGGAAATTATCCGTATTAGATATTCGAATAGTTTCGCAGTAATTATATCGGGTTTTATTTACCGTACCTTTGTTAGTTGCTTTTCGAAGCAGTTTTCTTTTTTTTATTCGTTTTATATATTGTTACGAATCTTTAATAACGAACGGTATTTAAACGTTTTTTTTACGGTAGGCTTTTTAATAAGTCGTTACCCGGTTAGTGATATAAGGCGCGCGTTTTATTACTTTATTGATAATAAGGCGTTTTTAAATATTATTTCGTTTAATTTAATATATCGTTTATTACCAGATATAATAACGGTAAAATCGAATTTAAGTTGTTTTTTATTTATTTAAAGGAACTTGAAAATTATAAATACAAACCGTAAACCGTTTTATAAGCAATTTGCAAACCGTAAAGCTTAAAACAAAACGGTGGGTATTTTAAGTATAAAAAATTTTTCGCGTATATTTCCCTAGGTTAAGTTATATTTTCGAAACTATATCGGTAGAAAAGTTATTTTTTAATTTTTTAAGTATAAGTTTTTGTAATTAGTAATATCGAAAGTTTTTATTAGTTTTAAAAGTTGTTTACGAAGCCGATATTTATTTTGCGTTTTATTATAAAGCCTAGGATTGGTTTGTTAAGTTATGCTAGTGGTTTTTGTTAATATAATTAGGTCGATTTATGGTGCTTTGTAAATGTTATTAACTTTTCGTTAAAATTAGTAAATTAGTTTAGTATATTATCCTGATTTGCGTTTTTCGGTTATTTTTTTTAACCGTTATTTAAAAGCGGATCGTCGTTTTCCATATATTGCTTAAAGAACGCCTTAGATATTATTTTAAGGTTAGTTATATCTTTAAAGTATGTTTCGTCGAAGTCCCGGAGCCCGATATGTATAAGGCCGAGCTTTTTTTTAAGTATATCTTCTACGTATTTGCGATATTCCGATAAATTAGCGAAGTTATTTATATTACAGAGTTACGGTATTTGTTAAAGGGAAAAGGTTATCGGTCGGGAAGGGGATATAATATCGGTAACGGCTTTATAAATTTAATCCCAGATAAAAATATTGTTAGGGGTTAATAAGGGCCGCATTTAAAAAAGGCTTAATACGGTCGAAATTAAAGTTATTAGAATACGGCGGAATTAAGCTTTGATAGGTTATTAAAAAGATTCCTGCCTCCGTAAGTAAAAGGAAGCAAATAAGAGATACGGAGGTTTTGTAATGTTAAAAGGAGATTAAAAGTTAAATTTTGGAGGTTTATATTATGGTTAATTAAGTATCGTAACGGAAATAATCGATTTTATTTTTATAATTTAGGTAATAAAACGTATCGTTACGGGAAATGCTTTTTGGGTCGGTTGAAGTATAAGGGTTAAAAGGTGATAAATTTACGGGATATAATTAAACTTAAACTGCTAAAAGTTATATAATTCCGTTGGCGAGTAATTAAAATAATATATAGTTTTTCGGTTATTAAAAAGGGTTGGCAGGGTATATTTTTAATTTTTATCGTATTTTCGTTAATCCAGATAGCATAATTGCTTAAAATATATTTAAAATATTTTAATAATAAAGGATTTTACCTTAATATTAAACTTTCCGATTTAATTTTAAAAATTGCGTAAGTAAGAGAAAAATAAATTTGTTTCGGACGTAATAAAATAGGGTTTCGGAATATTATTTATCCGACGAATATAAGCTGGTTTAATTAAAAAAAACCCCGAATTAATTTGTTTTACTTATTAAAATACGGAAAGTAATTAAAATAAAAAAGGACGAATCGGATATAATTAATATATTAAAGCTTTTAAAGCTTAATTAATATTTCCGGGTAAAATAAATTGTTAGTTCTATATAACGTAACGCTTATCGAAATTAATTTCGTAAGTAATTTGTAACTTAAAGTTATTGTTTTATTACTTTTGCTAAATTCCATATTGCGAAAATGCTGTTAATAATTCGGATAATATAATAAACGTAAATAATTTAAAATTTAATTACTTTTAGCTTAAAACTATTAATACCTAATATCGTAACGATTTGTTTCGGTTATAATCGGGTTGCCTTTTGGATTATATAGGGTTTTTAAAATTATTTTTTACCCCGTAATCGTAATTTTTTTTTTAAAAGTTTCGCGATAATTTTTTTTTATAACGTTAAATATTAATTATCGTTTTAAATCCGTTATATTAAATATTTAATCTAGCTTATTTTGTTTAAAGATATTAAGTTATTATATATAAATTATTATAATATTTTATTCGGGGATTATAACGGTTGCTTTAATTAACCGTAAACGCCCGATAAAATAATTATATAACTTAATAAATTTCCTTAAATATCGTTTTATATTTGGGAATACCGTATTTAGAATTAACCCGGTATTTTATTAAGGTTGGTTTTCCGGTACGACGTACGTTATTTGCTTACTTAAAAAAAGCTGATAAATAGTTTTTTTTTTTCGTATATAATGTTTGTATGTTACTTAAAATTTCTACGTTAACGTATTAATTCGCCAGATTTATCCTTACGTTATTTAAACGTACCGTAAGCCGATAAAATATTTATCCGATTTTAGAAGCTTTGGCGACGATATTCAGTATTTATTAAAAGGACATAATTCCTAAGTACCGAATCGCAATCTCTGGGCTTCTTTAAAAATGGTTTAAGGAAAAAATGTAACGGATTAATCGGAAAAAAAAAAATTGGTAAAAGCCGTAAGCTGGGTATAATACGGTTAAGGTTTTAAGCATTTATAAGTTAATTTTAATTTTAAGTTAACGAAAACCTAAATAACCTTAAGTTTTATAATAAAAAAACCGATACGTTTATAATTGTTATTTATGTAACCCGTAATAAGCGTAAAGGGGAAATACGCGATAAAGGTACGGTAATATTTACGGATGCGGATAATAAAAAGGTTATTATAGGATAAAAAGCGAATTTACGAAGTATTTAGTTATTTTTAATTCTAAACGTGGGGGTATTTATATATAGGGTTAAGGTAAAATATATTAAGAAGAAAAAAAAAGATTAGGAAATAACGTAAATATTGCCTTTAACGAAAATTACCGTAATTAGCTTTGTTATTTAAGGGTGGCCTTTAAGTAATTTAAAAATAAAACCCAGTTAACCGTAAATAGCTATATAATATTATAGCTTGCTTTAATACAAATAATATTGCTTTTCCGTGATTAAAATATAGAGGTAATATAATAATAACCTTTTTTCGTAAATAGTTATAATAACTGTAAGCGGTACATAAGAAATTTATCTAACCCTGTATTATAATTAACGTTATTCGAATTTTAAGGTTTATTAAAAATATTATATTTATCGGAAACTTAATAACTTTTTCCGCAATTATTTACGAAAATTTAATATGAAATTTTGTTAAATTTAAACCGATATAACTGGACCGGTAATTACCCGCCGGTTAATATACAAAACGTATATTTTGCCTAATATTCCTAATTAAATTTACGAACGCCTAAATAGGGTAAAAAACTATTTAATTCTTAAGTAAATTAAGTACAGGAAGCTTTTAATAAGCTTAAGGCTGTTAAGCGGTTATATAGCTAATTAAGGTAGTTGACGATATTCGTATTATATAGGCCTTATATTAGTTAAGTCCCTAAATAATAAAATATAAACTTCTTAAAAGTTAATTTAAAAAAATGGCAAATCGTTTTTACGTACATATTATTTACGGAATTAGGGATTTTACAGTTATTAACATATTCCCGAAATACAAAATTATTAATTAACGAATCGTTTTTTTTATTTTCGAGAAATTTTAAAAAAGTATCCCATTTATGGTTTTTTATCGATTAGACCGTTTTTCGGCTTAAAGCGAAGTTGCTTAATATTAGCGTCTTAGGACTACATTTCCGAAGTAAATCGGAAAAAAACGACCGGTATTTTTATTCCTTTATATATTTTGGTTTCTTTATTAATATTTTTTTAATTTTAGCTAACCGTTTACTTTTTTAAGGATTTAAATACGGATTAAGTTTTAATTTGTAAGCAGCTTCGATTATCCGTTTCTATACCGCTATCGGCGAATTCGACCTTTTATTTAAACGCAATTTTACAAATAGGATATAATTAAGGTTCCGGGTTACGGTTATAGTATTAGAACTTTTAATATATAAAGTGTATTAATTAAAAGATATATCAACCTAACCGGATATGAAAATTAGTAAAAAACTATTAAAAAAATAGTAGGAAATACCATGGGAAGTACTGTAGAAAGTACCGTAGGAAATACCGTAAAAAGTACCATGGGAAGTACCGTAAGAAGTACCGTAAAAAGTACCGTAAGAAGTACCGTAAGAAATACCGTAAGAAGTACCGTAGGAAATACCGTAAAAAATACCGTAAGTAAAAGCGTAAGAAGTACCGTAGGCAGAAACGTAGGAAGTACCGTGGGCAAAAGCGTAAAAAGTATTATAGGTAAAAACGTAAAATTATCCCCGTTTTCCCCTTGTAATCCATTAATTTTTAAATAAATATGCAAAAACTGGAGTATAATTAATAATCCCGAAACGTACGTACGTTAGGCGATTTCGGATATGGAAAGTAAGTTTTTAAAGCTGGGTAAACGGTGGCGGCGGAGCCGGTTCGGGTAGGGGGGTATATTATATTATTATATTCCCGTTAATTATAAAAAAAACGATTATTTAAATTTTTTTTATACGTTTAAGATTTATATCCGATTTTGCTAACATTATAATATAATATATTTAATTATACGTACTTTTACCCTTTTATTTAAATAAAGTTCTTTATAATCGATTTATAGCAAGTTAAATAATATTTTATAATTAGCTGTAATTTAAGGCCTTACTTAAAAGGCCCCCGTTTTTACTTTAGTATCCTAGTTATTTCCCTTTATAAATTTGATATTAGATTAAGGGATAGGAATATAATTAGTTAAAGGGATGATAATATAGTCGAATGCCAAATTTGGAAAATAACGGTTAAACGTATTAAGCAGTTATTTAAATCTTTTATTATATTATTTTTTAAATAATTTATGTAATATTATTAGGAGTACGTTTTTATAGTTATAATTTAAAACTTACTTAATAAATTTTTATCGAAATAATATTTACGTTATTATATATCCTTTTTAAATATTTTAATACTTTTTTATTATTATTATATAATTTAGTATAACGGCGTACCTTGTTGGCGATCGATAGACGGGGACGATAATCAGGGCGAGAATACCTACGATAAAACCGTTTTATAAGTAATTATTTATTATGGCGTTTTTTTCTATTAAAATGCGTACGTATATGTTTGATTAGGGAAATGTTAAAAAAAAATTAAGTTATTTGATACGTAAGTTAGTTAGTTATATTACGAAGCGTTTATTTTAACCGTTTTCGTTTTTTAACATTAAGAAAGGAAATATTTCCCTTTATAACTAAAGGAATACGTAAACTTTTCCGATTATTGGAAACCAGCCGGATAGCGAAGTAAGCGGAAACGTTATCGATAAAAACGATTAAAGCGATAACGATAATTTCCAGCCGGAAAGCGATTTACGGTTTAAACGTATTCCGCCGAAGTTAATTTCGTTTTAATCTTTGTTCAGTTTTATATTTAGCAATTGTAAAACTTAGTTTATCGATATTTTAGCGGTTAAAAAAAAGATAAGTAATAAGTTAAGTAATTAAAATCTCGTTTTAAATATGTTTTATAATCGTTAGGATTTAAGGTTCCCGGGACCGGGTTATTATAAAGGATCCGGAAAGTATATAAATATAGATAACGAATGGTAAAAAAATTTTTATATTTAAAATATAGTAAATGCTTGGTAACTTGATACGATAATATTAGTTCTGCACTTTAATAGCCTGCTAGTTGTAATTAATTTTAAGTTGTTATTTTGGGATAAGTATACGAGTTTTGTAACTAAATAGGTTTTTAGCGTATAGGTATTTGGATTAATTCAGCCAGTTTATTTATTAACGGCCTTACTTATTTAATCCTTTATTTCTGGGCTATGGTAAATTCCAAAAATAATAGCATTTTATAGCTGTTTTTTTACTTATAAGCTGTAATTACTTTATCGAAATCTGTTTTTTATTTAAGATGTAACTAGGACCTTTAAATCGTTAAGTAATTACGGGTATCCGTTAGTTTAATTGGGAATAATTCCGTAAAAATAACGGAACTTTTCGTTTAAATATTAGGCAACTTTACATTTTAATTAATTAAAAAATAAAATGGAAACGGTATATAAGTAACTTTGATAGTATAAACCGAACGGAGGCCTATATACGCTGGGGTAAGAATTTACGTTAATGCGTAAAGGTTAAAGGGTTTACGATATAGCTAATTATAATTTTTAAAATAATTATTTTAAAAAAGTACGTTACCCCAGTATTTACTTTAGTCCAGCTTTTTAAGCGTATAATTTTGTAATTAATAAAAAGGTAATATTAAGTTTATAAGCTTTAGTTTATAATATAGTTAATAAGTTGATTTTATACGATACGATAAGGTAAATATAATAAAAATAAGTACCTTAGAGTTAAACTGGAGTCCGTTTTTATATTAAAATATATAAATTAAATCTTAGCTTAAGCCTTATTCGGTTTTTATATTTAAACGATTTTATTTTTCCGTTTATTTATAAAGGGTTTAATAGGGTAATTTTTATAATTTCTAACTTATTAATAACCTTAGGGGATTATCCGGGTAACTTTGATTTTTGATATTAAAGTTTTAATACGAAATATAAATTAAAATCCTTTAACCTTAGCTTTTATATATATATCTGCCAGCTAAACCCTTATAATATATAACCTAAATATATACCTTTTTGTAAAACGCTTTATCCTAGTTATTATTTATTTTATCCAGGTTTATACAGGATATTTTCTTAAGTTTTTATTAGTATCTCAATTAACGCCTTAAGTAATATCGTTTCGGTTGCATTAATCCTACGTCGAAAGTAGCAAATAGGCTTATCTTTTCCGATCTTAACGTTTTAAATCGTTCGAATTTTTTTTAACGTTATCGTTTTTATTTTTGCAATAATCGGGCAATTTAAAATAAACCCTAATTATCGACGTTAGGAATATTTTTACCTGGGCTACTTACATAATTATCGTATTTAATCAACTCGGCGATATAAATATGCTGCATTTTCGGTAATTTAATTAATACTTAAAAAGTAACTGTTCTATTTAAAATTTTTCTATCCGAATATAAAAGCTCGACATATCCTTTATTTTATACCGATTTTTAATATATTCCTTTTTATCCTTACTTAATTCCCTCGGATTATGTAAAATGTTAAAGAATAGTAAATATAATAAATCTTAAATATAAATTAATTATAAATACGTTTAAAAAGAAATTCGTAATATAAATAGCATAAGGATTTTTTTAAACTTTATGCGCCTTTTTATTAAGTTACGTATAAATTGGTTTTAGAAATAAACCCGTTACGTTATTAGTAAATTAATCTTTATTTTAAAAAATACGTATAAGTTTATATTTACTTTATTACGCCGATTTGATTTATTAAGATTAACTATCGTTTTCCCTTAAAGGTCGGGATAAAACGCTATACCCCCTTATTCGAATATATTACGGGATCGTATTTTTATACTTAAGCATTTAATACTTTACAAAAGCTATTAAAACAAGCCGTTTATTTATTAATAACATTTAAGTTAAGGTAATACCGCTATATTTAATCCGGCTGTAAAAAGAAATTTATAATATACGTTATATAATACGAGAGTCGACGAGGTCCACCTTAAACCAATTTAACTTTTTTTCCATTTTTTATATTTACTTTAATTAATAAATACAAAATTTTTTAATTTAAATTATAAAGTAATAATTTTTCCTAAAAGAAATATAGGCAAAGAATATATAATAGCCATAGCGTCGATTTATCCGTATTTATTCAAAATAATCAAAATAAATAACACTTTACTCCAATAAATTTATAACTTATATCAATCCGGTTTTTACTAATAGATTTTCGAATGCAAATACTGCAAAATCTATACGTACCGGGTATGCGCTTATAACGTTTAAAAATTCCTTATCCGGTAACGGGACTTTTGCGCTTTATTTATAATTATAATACCCGGTTAACATTAATACTGTAATACTAAAGCGATTATTTACTTACGCTTTCGATATAAAAATATGGATTTAAAAATAATACCGTTAATAATTTCGTTTTTATATATAAACTTTTATAAGTTTAAATTATTCTTTATATCGTATATTATAAGCCTTTTTCCGATATTATTATTATTAACGGCCTTTTCGTAAAATAAGGCCTTATTCGAAATTAAGATTTACGGTAAAAAATTTATTTTGCCGTTTAACAAAATAAAGGCGTTAAATATTTATTTTTTAATATATTTATACAAAAACCTATCGCTTATTTTACATTCGTCCTATATAACCAGGTCGGCGTTCGGCCACTTAAATTTAAATCCGATTAAGGCCTTGTTAAATTATATAACGGCACCCTTAAATAGCATCGTCAAGGTTTTAACGAACGTGGTTTTACTTTTATAACCGGATAAAGCCGTATAACACAATACCGGACGGATCGGCAGATAAAGTTAACGAATACGCAATATATCCTATATAAAAAATCAAACTTTTAGTTATCCTTCCGCGGTTTCAAAATATTATTAATAAACTTAATACCGGGATTTTAATAAGCGAAATAAACGGATAAAATATAGTTATAAACGATATTACGAATATATACATTTTTATATATTTAAATTTGCCGGGTTTCTTAACCGGCCTCCCTATATTAAACGTAATAAATTATTAACCCTTTTTCGTTTAAAACTAAGGATTTTATCTAAATTTACAAGGCGATATTTTTATTTATAATCGGTACGAAAAAATCGATAATATCCCTATTTATACCCGATAATTTATTATTAACCGGGCCGTAAAAGGGGAAAATCGTTAAATATTTATATATATCCGTCGTCTTTTTAAATAAAAGCTACGTCGTTATTATTAAAAAGCCCGGCAACCGTTTTTTATAATCCGATTAAACATAAAAAGTTAATAAAAATAAATTCGGAGCTCGGCGATTACCGGCGAACGGAAATATTCGAATTTACACGATAACGAACGTAAACCTAAATAAGATTATAAAACTAAGCCGGTATATTATCGACCCGGATCGAACATAAATATACCGATACGAAAAGCTATATATACGTTATAAATAATACAAAGCTAATCGTAACTACGGACGTTTACATAACTTATAAGCTCGGGGCTAAATTTTAACGGACGTAAAAAAACTTATAAACGTTATAAAATTATTTCGAGAAAACTAGAAGGCAGGGTTTTTATTAATAGCTAAAAAACGTAAATTAAGTTTTTTATAAAGCCTTTACGGTAACAATTCGATAATTTAAAATTACCTAAGCAATACGTTAAAACGAAACTTACTTAAGTTAAACCTATACAAACCAACCTTATATAAACCAATCCTACTAAAGCTAACCTTATTAAAACCAAATCGGTTCGAAAGGAATTTACCTAAAAAAATTCTAAAAATAATATTATAAAAAACGTAACTATACGGAATACCGGCATAAATAACGCAATTTATAAAAAACCTTTATATCCAAGTATTAATATTCCTTTAAATAAGGTAAAGAATTTACCGAATTCCCGAAAAACATATATATAAAACCCAGCCAAAGGTTACGGTTAAAGTTTAAATAATTTAAAACTTTTTTTATAAAAAGCGGAATAGTTTTTTTTTTAAAGCCCAGCCTTTCCCATATTTAGCAGTTAGTTCCAAACGTTATTAACGTAAAGTTACGTTAGCTTATTCGAAATCGTCCGTATGTTCCGGAACCAAGTTTTATTATTTAATAAGGCCTTTAAATCGGCGTATAAATCTTAAATTAGATACTAAGATAATATAAATTATATAAATAAGGTAAATAAGGTAGATAATATAGCTAACCCGCTATATTACTATTTATAACGGCCGAATTATAAAGATACGTAATATTATGAAATTAATACCTAAAAAATAAAAACTTATTAGATAATTATAAGAAAAATCCTTAAAGGTATTAAAACGGGCTTAAAAAAAGATTTTAAAAAAAAGCTTACCAGTTTAACTTAAAAAGGCCGTTTTACCGTTAACCTAATCCGTAAACGGTTAGAATTTTTTCTGTAATATACCGTTCCAGCCCAAGGTCCCGATAACCTTAAGTAACTGCATAAAGTAAATAGATAAATAAATTTATAATATATTTTAAAAAGGCGTTAATAATAAAAAGTATTTAATTAACGTATTTTTAACCCTTAGCTTAATAATATATATTACAACTGCGGTATAGTTTATATTAATACCAAAAATATATTAAAATACTAGTAAAATTAATATAAACGAATTACGGCCGTTAAGTTATAATAAATCCTTATTCCTTACGATCATTTTTTAAACCGCTTTAAACCAGGCCCGTTTAAAGGTTTAAATTTCTAATTTAAAAAAGGGCTGGACGATTTAAGCAAAGGGACCGGGCTTTACCGGTATCGAGATTTTTAAATTACGTACCTTTACGGTAAACTTTTTAAGGTACCGCAAATTAAAGTATAAACAAATTACGAATTATATTAATACGATATATCTCCGTACCGGATAAAAATAATACGAATTATATTCCGATTTTAATAAATATTATTATAATTTAATCGTTATATATAATATCGTTTTACGTTTTATTTAGAAAATTTAGCAATTACGAAAACTATAATTTATAATAAACCGGGGCGTATATATTTATTAACGGCGTCGTCGTCGTCGATAAACGGGAAATATTAATATTATATTTTAAAAATTTTACGAACTTTTATAATTATTTTTCCCTTATCTACGTTATATATTCTCCATTTATAAATCCGATATTTATCTAGAAAACGATTTTTTTTACGTAATTTTTTTTAAATAAGCAATCGGTTAGCGATACGGAAATACCTGCCTATATAACGCCTAACTTTCCCTCGGACCATATAACGGAACGTAACATTTTCGCCGGGATATTTAAGTAGCGTATATATAGGCGCAAAAAAAGGTTCAGTACGGAAAATACGTACATAATAATAATCGTAACAAAAAAGGAATACTTTAATAAACGTTTGTTAATACCTAATAACTTAAACGAATTAAAATAAATACCGTTAATACCTAATGGTTTAAACGAATTAAGGTAGGCGCCGCCGATACCTAATAACTTAAATTAATTAAAGTCGGCGCGGATAAATAAATAAAAAAAGAAAAAAAAAACAAGAAAAAGAAGGAAAAAACGACAGAAAAAGAAAGAATTAACGTATAGATAATCTTTAATACGCTTAATATAAAAAAACGCACTATTTAATAACGAATTAAGCCTTGCTATCGAAAAGATCTACTTTAGAAAATATAAGCTCCGTACCACCTTTTACCCTCTTAGGTACCTTCTGTTCCGGAAACGATATTTAACGTTTAACGCCTAAGTAAAAGTTTTTTTTCTGCACGTTTAACTGGGCTTTTTTTTCCAGATCTATACTATTGGCCGGCCCGTATAAAATACCGATTATGCCAAAAAATCCGTTATTTTGTAATATTTTCGATAAACTGTAAAAATCGCTCGCAATAAAAGGAGGAAAACTGGGGGGTTTGGTTTGGGCTGTATCGGTCTATTCTTTAAAGCTATTAACGGGCGTACGGGCTAAGAAACGGGATTTAAAACGGATTATAATAAACGCGATTTTGGAATTCGGGTAATAT
Source organism: Monosporascus sp. CRB-8-3 (assembly GCA_004155055.1). Taxonomy (NCBI): domain Eukaryota; kingdom Fungi; phylum Ascomycota; class Sordariomycetes; order Xylariales; genus Monosporascus; species Monosporascus sp. CRB-8-3. The sequence goes on from QJNZ01000051.1 coordinate 22,956, forward strand.
ACTATTTCGATTTAAATAAAACCGGATTATATAATTAACTTTTTATTTATATTTAAAAAGTATAGTTAATCGTAATTTAATTTTTAAAACATAATTAATTTATCAAAATAAACCTTTATTTTCGATTCGATTAACTTATTTAAAACTTTAAAAAAACCGGGTAAACGCGGTTTAACGTTACGTTAAATAATTTTATATAGAATAACATTATAATTTGCGAATACGTTAACGGGATTTTAATAAATCGTAATTTGTATTATTAAATTTTTAAAACATCCCCGCCGAGGTTGCCCTTAGAAAATGGCATATTAAATTTAGTAATATTATAATTGCTATAGCGTTAGACTTTAGCAAGTTACTCTATAAACAAGAAGTTATTAAATACCTTCGTAAAAAAGGCTTACCCCGAGAAGATATAAGGATCTGGTTATATACGCAATTTATAGCTATGTAAGTTATATAAAGAATTACGATAAAACTTGGCTTAATAACTTACGTTTTTTTATAAATGAATTTAGGCGAATAATACGAATAAAAGCGATATATTGGAACGAATAAATGTAAAAAAAGCTAATATAATGCAATTACGTTACTTTTCTTTAAATATTTTTTTTTTTTTAAATACGTTAATATTATTTTCTGTTACCGACTCTTGATATTAGCTGCTATTTTTACGGATCGCTTTAAGGGATTAAGTTGGTTTTTAAGATAATTAAAGCTGTTAATTATGGTTATATTAAGAATTAGAAGTTAAAGGGTGGAATACCTGCTATAACTAAAAGGCGTAATTTGCCTTAATAAAAGATATCCCCCTTACGTTAAATAATATTTCTAAAAAACTACCCTATTTTATCTCTTCGCATACCCCGTTAAAAAAATAAGTTTTTATCCCCGGTATTAAGTATTATCGCGATTATTTTTCGAATATTTGTATTGTATTATGGAAGAATTTTATATCTGTATTTATATTTCCGAATTTATAATACGTAATAAAAAGGAAAAGGTAAATATTAACATAAATAAAAAACTTTTTTTTTTTAAAATTGTAAAACTTATTCCGTTTTAAAGTTATTTTTTATTTTTTTACCGTATTTTTTAATATCGGGAAAACGTATACCTATATTATGATTGTCTTTATATATTTAAGTTTATTAATAATATCTGGTTTTTTTAAGCTTCCGTATATGGTTAATAATTTTTAAATTAGGAAATTTGTTATATCGTAACGGCTTTTTTTGATTTTAATTTCGGTAAAAAAGAAAAATAATTGCCGATAACCTTTTAGATTTTAACCGTATAATTATTTTAAGCGGTAAATTTCGGGTTTTATAAGTCTTTCCGTAAAAGAGAGATATAGCGTTTTTGGTTGTAAATAGGCTAATTTATAATATACGTCGGAAATTATTAATTTAACGAAAAATTGCTTAAACTAGCTTAGTTCCGGAATTTTTAAGTAAATCTTAAAATATGTTTTTATTTTTTTAAAACGGCTTTTTTTTCGCATAATACGGCTTACGGAAAATATCTGGTTCTAAAGAAAGGTTTATTGTTATTCCGGGAAAGTTAAAAGTATTTTTATCTTAATTTCGTTATACGTTTTTAAAAAGTTAAATTCGTACGTATAATTAATCGTTTGTAATATACGTAAAATTGCAAAGTTTTTATATAATAATTCGTCCGTTATGATACGGAAACCGGATAGAAATATTTTAATAGTATGTTAGGAATTTTTTACGTTATTTTTAAGGCGTATTAAAACGTTTTGCTTATAAGCGATTTAAGTTTTAAGTTGTAAGTAATTATTATCGTTATTAATAAATTTCTGGGTAAATTTTAGTAATTATTCCCGGTTATTTAATTTGTAAAATATTAGCCCGTATATTATTTATAGTAAAAAGTTGGTAATATTAACGTATTACGGGATTGTGATAAAACTGGTTTAAAGGATATAATTCGTTACGTTTTTAAATGTAAATTATGTATAAGATTAATTTGCGAAAACGTATTAATTTTAAAGGTTTCGTAATAGCTTTTTTAAAAGAAAAATGCAGTTTTCCGGAAAATTTATATTAGTAAAATTTTTGTTAGGTTGATTTAAACGAACCGTACGAAAACTCGGTTGTTTATAAGTTTTTCCGTAATAAGTATATTTATTTTTATATATTTTACGATATATATTATATTTTATTTAAATTTTAAATTTGTTAATTATTACGGAAATATTTATATAGCTTAATAGAAAAAGTTAAAATCGATTAGCGATATAATGTTGTTAGCAAATGACGTACGTAATTTATTCGCGATAAAAGAAAAAGTTAACCCGATAAAAAGTTAAGAATTTAAGTAGTTGCTACGTTTTAGGAATATTTTTAATATTTATAATAGATATTCCTTACCGGCTTTAACTTGTTTTAAATTAATGTCCTAAATCGAATTAATTAAAAAGCTTATATTAAAGCTGTTAGAAGATATTTAATAGGGATATTAATATTCGGTTTGATATATATTTATTTTTAGTTTTTTAGCAGTAGATATTTGTTTAGTAATTAATTTAGCTATGGAAATTATTTATTTTTTGCATAATATTATAAGCGGTTACGTACGTATTAATTTAAAATAAATTTTTTTAGAAAATTAATTTAGGAATTTACTTTAAAAATATTAATATTATATTCGCCTTTATTTTTTAATTTCCTTACCGATTATACGTTTTTAAAAATATATGGAGTTTAAAACGAATCCTGTTAATGTAAATGGTATTAAATTACCTTATAATTTTGTTAGTTAACTTTGTAAAAAATTAAAATCGTAACCGATGTTATTTACTTGGTGAAATAAGTAAATATTTATAGCTGTCCGGTAAATTGCCGAGTAGTTAATTTTACTTTTATCGAATTAAGCTTAAGGTTTTTAATGGGTTTCCGTAATTTACGAAAAACTTAGTATTAATACCCGAAATAATGCCAGCCGTATTTTAAAGCTCGAAAAAGATGTTATAAAGCTGCGTTTCCTTAATATACGGTATCGGCGAAGCCTTTATAATTGTATCGGCATTTTAATGAATAAAGTCCATAAAGATTTTTTCGATAATTTTTGCAAAAAGTTAAAATTAAATATTGTTAAAGAAATTTTTATTTATTTTTAAAGTATTTCGTAACTGTTAAATATGTAGCCGGATAAGAGTTTATAATGCTATATACGTTATTTTTATCCAATTTAAGTGATTTTAAAAGGCTTTTTATAAGTTTACGTTTACGATAATCTTTATATACGATTAGCTGGGTAACTTAATAAATAATACTGTTATTATATATTTAGTGGTATACGAAAGTGTTTTTAGTTATATTTTTATTAACGGTAACTTTAATATAAAAATAGGCGGTAGGATTATATAGGTATTATTTTCGTAATCGGCGGACGTTAAGTTTAACGGGTTTCTTTATTAGAAAGGTATTAGATAAAAGGAAAAAAAATATAAAATTATTTTACCTAGTTTATCGGAATTTTTGTTTTAAATTTCGTAGTTTTTATTAAAAAATACTGCCGCCTTGGTTAATATTTTATCCGTAATTTCGTTACCGTTAAACGTTTTATATAATTGTTTAATTATTTTATTTCTTTTTTTGTTATTTTATTTTTAAAAATTTTTAACGGTTATAATAAAAGAAGGTTCTTGGTTAAATTTAACTGTTAAACGGACCTTCGTAGTTTGCAAATTCGTACGTAAAAAATTCGAATTTGAGGGCGTCGAAGCGTGGTAAATTATAGGAAGAAGGGTAAGATTTGTTATTTTTGGAAGTATGGATATTTCCCTGTTTCGTTAATAATGTTTTGCGTAGAGATTCGGTAATTTCCGCTATATTTATTAATAACGTTATAAACGGAAGCGGATTTTTTATTTAACGTATAAATTAAAGCGTTTTGTAGTATATTAATATTTTTACGTTAATTTATGTATATTACGGTAAAATATTTTTTTATTTAAGAAATATTTTTTAATTTATTCGGCTTTATGTATAGCTTAATACCGTTATTTAATGTTAGAATATTCCGAATTTCGGATTATTAAAATTTTAATAGTTATAATTAATTATAAATCTGGGGTAATTGTAATTATAATAATTTTTTACGTTGCTGTTGTTAATTTATAGGTTGGTATTTTTTATAGAAAATACGATGGAATATATACGGTAATAAGATATTAAAGTAAGCGGGGTATTATAGTACTTAGATAAAAGCGGGGTTTACGGAAGTTTATAGCTGCGGGGAATTTAAAAAAGTGGGACTTGTAGGAAGCTTTTTAAATAAATGTAGATTATTAATTCCCGAAATAGTTAATATGTTAAATATATTAAGGTAAATGCGGTTATAACGTTAGGGGCTGAATAAGTGGTAAAGCTAACCGGTAATATTAACCTTAACCCGTTTATAAACGTATTTTTTTCGGGTACGATAACGAGCACCTGGGTATACGGCCTGCCCTGGTAATATAATACGTTTATGAAAGTTAGCCTTTAAGAGAAGTTAGTTAAAGAGATTTTTCGAACGAAACGCCTAAAATAATAATAATTTATTTAAATTAGCTAAGGATAAACGTATTTTGTATTATCCCGCGGAATTGGCTTATATACCGTTAAAAACGACTGTTAACTTTCTGGCCTTTGATTAAGGTAAAAATCTTATATTATAGCTAAAATTACTTTTGATAATTTTTGATTAACGTAAAATAAGCTATTTACCTTGGAGCCGTAAATGCTGTTAAAAAATTTTCGATTTAGCTAGGTTAAAAAGTTTATATGTATAATGTAATCTGTTATATTAGGGAAAAAAAAAGGAACGTATATAAGATTAAATCCGAAATATTTACAGCTTTATTTAGGGCCGATTTAATAACTAGCTATGTTTTCGAAATAGTCGATTTTTTACGTTCTTAGCAGAAATGATATTAACGTAATTGCTTTATATATTTCCAGTTATATTAGGTTATTTAAACCTTGCTCCTTTATTACGGCCGTGTTCTTAAGGTGGTACGTTACGGAAGTTAAGTTTAGGTGGAGTGATTTTACGGTATTAAGAAGGTTTTTACTTATGAATTTGTTAAATGTTAATATGCTTTCGGGAAAATGCGGAACGTAATATTAGCTAATATAATGATTACTAACTTACCTTTTGTATGTTCGAAAAAAGGGAGTAGTTATAAACCGGGGCGCGAAAAAACGCGCCGATTATATATTTTAAAGTTATAAATTAAAGTTAACGTAATCTGTATTACCCCTTAATTGCTAACTATATTTTTATAGCTGTTTGCGTTTACAAAGCTATACGGTATCCGTTAATTTGCATAGGGTTAGATATTTCTGTTAAAGTATATAGTTTAAATAACTAATATTAGTACGAGGTTTTTAAAGGTATCGAATATATGGTTCCTATTACGATTTACCGTAACTGGTTTAATATAGGAATCCATATTTATTTTTGTTTTCCTTAGGATAATCGGAAAGTAAAATATAAATTATTCGATAATTTCCTTTTTACAGTACGGTAATTAGGTTATACTAGTTAACTTAAATACCAGATTAGTTTTTTTTCGATAACAGTACTTATATTTAGGTTTATGGAATAAATTTTATTTCGTATAAATATAAATTAAAAATTTTCCTTTAGCGTTTTTTCGGAATAGATAAAAATTACCGTTTTAAGCCTTTATTAACATATCCGACCCTTAACTAAACCAAAATTTTTAGCTAAAGCCTTAGCTTAAGCTTAAACCTAAACCTAAGCCTAAGCCCAAGCCTAAGCCGGACCCCCAGCCGGATCCCGAATAATTTATAATGCAGGAACTGGATAAGAATAATATAAGGGGGTTTAAATTTGGATAAAATTAAAAGTAATTCTAAATTTTTACTGGCTATTTGCCGTATTTATACGAAAAAGTAGGAATTACGACTTTTCGTTAATTAATAAAAAGGACGTAAAATAAGGAAATAAAGTTTTTAAACGTTATAGGTTAAGGGTTGTTTATTTTTATTATTACATTTTTTATTAGTTACGTATCCGTATTTTAAATAGTATTTTCCCGGAAAGCTATATAAGCGAAATTAATTTTTTATTATATATTTACTTTAAAATAAGACGGTTAAGTAGTGAAATGGTGCAAAGTATGGAGTAGTACGTAGTTCGGCTGATAGTCGGTATTAGCGCGTATTTTTAAGGTTCGATTCTGCCGGGCGTAACCCCGAATAAGTACCGGTTATAATACCGACGTTTAATATAATTGTATTATTTTTATATTTCGTTAACCCAGCTTTAATAATTTTATTTAATATATATATATATTTTTTTTAAAATAAAAAATAAAATTTTATTTTAATTTTTTCGATAATTTAGGGATAATTATTTATAATAACCGCACCCCGTATTATGTTAGCTTAAAGCTAATTTATTTAGTTAAAATCTAAGGTAACCGATTAGAGGCTTGATTTTATAACGTTTTAAAGGTAACGGTTAGGGGTTAATAATAGTAATAGTATATCGCAAAATTATAACGTAAGGTTTATATTTTTTACGTCCGTTTATTAAGTTGTATATATTTTAAAGCGAGGTTAACGTTACGTAAATGATGTTTCGGGCTGAAATAATGCCGTTATTATCGATTTGGTACTTTTAACCGCTAAGAGAGCTGTTTTAAGAATGGTGGTAAATTAGGCCTTAAGGTTAAAAGCCAATACGGGTTGTTAAAAGATATAATCGTTAATTAAAACTGCAATTTTTATCCTTACGGAGATATATATTATTAAGGTAACCGAAAAATATCGGAATTTTGTTAAAAAAATCCAGTTATATAAGGAAAATTTATGCCCGGTAAAGAATATAAATGCAGTATGGATATTATTATTTATAAGGAAATCTGTGCCGGAAAACGTTACGAAAGTTGTTAAAGTATATAACAGGGATAAAGATAAAGTAAATCGGAATATTATTTAACTTTACGGATATTAATTAGAAGTTAGTATAAATATATCCGGTAATAAGTTCGATATCGGGGGTATTTCCTGTAATTCGATAACCGACTTGTAATTGTTTATTTAAAAGGATTTTTTTTTTTTTAAAAAAGCAATTATTATTATTATTATCCCCAGGTTTTCGAAACCTCCTGGTTATATATTAGCTATGTTTATTTATAACTTTATTATTCCCGAGAATTTAATTTTAACGCGTTTCGGTAAAGGTTTTGTTAAATTATCTGTGGAAGTTAGTAATATTTTTTAACTTGATAAAAATAAGGAGTTTTGGGCGATTAGTGGGATTACGTTAATCGTTATTCGGTATATTATCGAGAGCATTAAAGAAGAGGGTAAAGGAAAAGGATATGTATCGTTTTTATTAGAAATTAAAAATGGTTGATTTATATCCGAGATTTTGCGTTATAAGCTTTTCGGGAAAAGATTGTATAATTATTTCGAACGGTTTCGTTACCGTATTTAAAAGTTTAATAATGTTGCGAAAAATTAGTACGTTGTTCGGATACGTTTATACCGTACGTAGTTTTTATTTAATTAACGGTTTATATATTATAATAAAAATTATATTTATTTTGGTAAGCGGTTAAGTAATTTAATTTGGTAAATATTATTATTTTTTAAGTTAACGGGAAATATATATTACGAATTAATTATTTTATTAAGTTATGTCCGTTGGTATTTTTTTTAAGACCGAGAACGGCGTATTCGATATCGTCTCGATTTAAAAGTATCGAAAAATAATAATTGTAAAAATACGTAAATTTTCGAATAATAGGGAAAAAGCATTTAATAATATTTAATTAAACGTTTACGAAATTTGTGATAATATAAGCTATTGTTAAAAGTATAAAATTAATATAATTTAATTTACGGAACGGATCGAACGTTTTAATCCCGTAATTATTCCGAAAACGAAAACCGATTTTTTTAATATAAGTTAATTTAAAGATAAAAAGTACGAAACCTTTTATCCGTATCGTTAATTAATTAAGTAGTAAAGGTTTACGATAATATGTTTATAACGTTCTTATAACATTTTTTAAGGTATATTAAATCTTAATTTAAGCTGTAAATTATAAGGTTTTTTCGTAAATAATTTTATAAAAAATAAGGTTATAAAACGGGTTATCTAGGTTGTAAAATTTATCGCTGGTTTTGTTTAATTTGTTAATAATGGTTATGGTAAATCGCGGTAGTTAAGACGGGTAAGGAAAAAACTGGAAATATATTAAGGTAAATTATAGGCAGTTCGGGACATTTTAGAATTAGCAATTTATTTTTGAATATATTTAGGTTTTTCCGACGATGTATTAGGTAGAAGGCTTGGACCTAAGTATCTTTTTTTTTTTTTTTTGTTAATGGGTTAATTTTTATTTTTTATTAAATTAATTAAAATTAATAATTTTTTTAAGTTTGCTAAACGTACGGATATAGTTTTCAGCTACGGAATTAGTACTGAAAATATTATAAGTAAACGATTAATTTATTTTGATTCGTTAAAAATTTCTCGAAATTTCCGAACCCCGTTATTATTGCTATTAAAAAGGTTAATTAGCAAATTATGTTAAAATGTTTTAAACTTCTACCTATAAATGTATTAATTAAGATAGGTTATAAGCATCTTAATGTATAGTAATTATATTAAATCAAGTAACGAATTATATACGTAATTAAGCAAAACTTTTAATGTAATATTATAGGGATTTTTTGCTTTTTTTTATAAGGCAGCTTATTTTAATATATATACAGTTTAAGTATTTACTTTGCTACGCCGAGATTTGCTAGGATTTTTATCGTTTTCCGGTATTTAGTATTTATACTATATAGTTAGTAAGTGTTATAAGGATTTTTCCGCTTTATAAAACGGTTTATTTTAATATACGTACAGTTTAAGTACTTATTTTACTGCGCCGAAATTTGCTAAGATTATTATCGCTTTCCGGTATTTAGCATTTATAATATACAGTTAATAAAATCCTTAAGGAGATATGTAATATTTAGTTAACCAACGAAATTACGGCGTTTTTAATTAACCAGAATAGGAACTAAGTTCCGTTACTTAGCAAAGCCTTTAGATTAACATATATATCTTAAGTTAATTTATATAAATAATATGGATAATACAGATAATATAGATAATATAAATAACATAAATAATACGGATAACATGGGATATAAATAATACGGATAACATAAACGACATAAATAATACGGACGATATAGGATATAGATAATATAGCTAGCCCGTTTATATTATCACTTTTATAATAGCGGAATTATAAGAATACGTAATATTACGGAAACTAGCATTTAAAGGAAAAAAACTTATTATTATATAATTATAAGAAACAGTTTTTAATAATACCAAAACGAACTAAAGAAAAGGTTTTAAAATAAGCTTGCCAGTTTAGCCCGAAAAGGTAGTTTATTAAAGGGTCGTCGACTTAATCCGTAAACGGTTAGAATTTTACAGTATACCGCTTTAATTTAAAATTCCGACAGCCTTAGATACAATATACTTTTAAAAAAGGTTAATAATAAAAAATATCTAGTTTATATACTTATAAACCTTAACTTGATAGCAGGTATTATATCTGCAAATACGGCATAATTTATATTAAATAATAAAATGTTATAAATCCTTATAATATAAGTTACAGATCTATAAAATAAATATATTATCTAAATTAATTAATTCGAATAAATAATTACATAAAAAAATAAATATAATAAATAACTGCGTTAATAAGTTAAAAAGTAATTATAAAACGGGTATAATATTTACCTTAAAAAAAGCCCAATACGATAATAAGTAGATTTGTTTATAATAATAATTATTATCTCGGTTTGTATATAATTCTTATATCTGGTTAAAATTAACGCAAAATTAATACGTAAAGCGATAAAACCGAAATTATAAACATATTAATATTTTAACCAAACTAGTAATAATATTTAATAACGTTAATAAAGGTATGGAAAAAAAAGGAAAAAAAAGTTAACGGGAGTATAACACTTAATATAAAATACCTTTTGCTTTCTAGCATAAAACCCTGGCAAACTTATATCCTAGCGGATTTTTGCAGCAATAAGTTAATAATCTTTATTTATAACATATCTACGTAATAAAATAAAGCAGTTAATTACGTTTATTCCAACTATAAATATAAAACTAATAAATTCCGCTTTCGTATTATATATTTAATTATCTTATGGAAATAATCTGGAGGAAATTATTGGTATAATAAAATTATTACATATTAAATTATTATAACATAATTCGACCAAAACCTTTTATTAAGATTTGGATCTAACGTTAAGCCCCTTTTAACTAGGTATTATAGTTCCATTTCCGATATATTTAAAGGGGGAAAATAATCAAGTAATAATTTATATTGATTTAATCGTTAATAATCGATATTTGGTATAACTAAACCGCATATTAAAATTATTAAAAACCCGTATTAGGTTTATAGGTAACGTTAAAAATGCTTAAATCCTATGCTTATAATTTACGCGCCATTTTATTGCGTTTTTTTAATAAACTAAAAATTTACCAAATATTAAATTGCTAATTAAAAAAACGAAAATTATATTTTTGTTTTTATTAAGTAAGTTGGTACTGGTAAATTAATACTTACGATATTGCCCGATTAAATTACAGTTTTAATTTTTTTGGTATAAAAGCATTTTTTTTTTTAAAAGGCTTATTTAAATTTTGTTTTTATAATAAACGTTTAAAATAATATTTAAAATATTTCCTTTTGCAAATATTCGTTTTAAATTTCAATTTTCGATTTTAATTAAAATACGTTACGAAAACGAACTTTTCGTTTTTTTTTTCCATAAATATTTAAACGAATTCCGTATTAAGTTTTACCAAGTTTACGTAAATACCGCATATTTATTAGCCGGATTCGGATAGTTCCCTTTAAATATCCGGTTAAAATTTTCGTATAATTATATAACGGCATTTATTTTTTCGGTTAAAATAATACGAAAATATATCCGTTTAATAAAACCCTATAAATAAAGGGAGTATCGTTTTACGGCATTTCGTTTTTTAAATACGGCTTAAAGTTACTTTATCGAATTAATTTTTATTATTAAAAACTTAATAACTATTTAACCTAAATAATTCGAATTTAAAAAATTCAATATGCCATACGATTTTTATTTCTTTTATACGTTTTACAAATTTTATATTTTATTTTTTCGCTTATATAACGGCCGCATTTTACCGAAAGTGCTGTCGGACGTAAAAACCGATATCCAAGTTATTAAATACTTTTTTATTTTTATAAGTATTACGGATATAATACCACCCGTAATTAAGGTAACCGGTTTAAACTTTACTAATTAGACCTTAACTTTTTAAAGGTAACCAGTTTAAATATTACCTTTACCCCCAAACCCGGCCTATGGTATATAGCTAATTTTTGCACTTTTACCCCCGAACCCGGCCCGTAGCATATAGCTAATCCTTATATCTCCACCTTCGAACCCGGCCTATAGTATATAGCTAATTTTTGCACTATCGCGGAAATATATTATAAAACGTATAACGTATAACCTATTAAATAACGACATTTTATATCGTTTAAAAAAAATATTAGTTAAAACGAAGGCGGGTATGGCGGCGAAAAAGATTTAAAGGACAATATGGAAAATGGTAAATAAAAAACGTTTTATCGTTTATATAATCCTATCGTTTTTTTTTCGCTTTTCTTTTTTTTTTTATTAGGGATAAAGGTAACTTATTTCGATTTATTAATATTTCCTATTTTATAACGGTTTATTTTGGCTAATTTGCAGAAATAGGAAATAAGGTAAACGAATTTCGAATATCGAAGTAAATACGGGGGTTATTATATAGATAAAAAATATTAAACAATTCGGTAAATCGTTTTATAATTTTTATCCGTATAATAACCCGCGTCGATTAGTTATTTAAAGCTTATACGCCGTTTCTTTTTTTTATAAATTAAAATAGCTGTTTATTATTAATCCTAAATAACATAACGATAAATATATTTATTAATTATATAACTTAAAAATATTTATTCGGGGGCGGTTATTAAATACCTTAACTAGGCCGAAAAATCTTGTTAATATTTTAAACGTATAACATATATTATTTTATAACCTAGTTTTAAAGAGAACTTTTACGTTTTAATCGTTTTTTTCGTAATAAATACTTGCCGTAATCTATTTAAATATTACGTAATACTGTTTTCCTAATTTAATACTACCTTTTTAATTTATTACCGCTTTCCTAATTTATTACCGCCTTTTTAATTTATTACCGCCTTTCTAATTTATTACCGCCTTTTTAATTCGGCGTATTAAATGCCTTATAGCGTTACCATCCGGTAACGGCATCTTTAAATCGTTATTAACCCGTATATTAAGGGTGGAAATAATTTAAAGAAAGGGATAGGGAAATTTGCCTTTTCAGCTTTGTTTAGAAATTTAACGTATCGTACAAATGGATCAGGGGAGGGCGCCGATAACTTATCCGTTTTTGGATACTTTTCGGCCCTTGTTATCTGCTTACCTGCTGTTATTTTTCTGTTAGGGTGTTATAACTGGTAGAATATGCTTTAAAAGTTAAATAACCGTTAGGCGTTTTAGGAAAAATAACGCGAGCGAATATAAAAAAATAACGGAAAGTTTAGAATAGTGAAGGTAAAGATAATAAAAAAAGTAAAGGTAATATTAAGTTATTAAAAAGTAAAAAAGTATGCGTTTAAATATATATTTATTAAATTATATTTTATATTAATAATAAATATAATAAAAATTAATAAGCTTTTTTTTATATATCGTTAGTTTTTATTTACCTATATTTAACCTTAAGTTTTAATAATTCGGTTTTATTAACTGTTATTTTGGTTCGTTTTTTTCTTTTTTAGTTTCGTATAGTATCGTATTTATAAAGCTGTTTAAATCCGTTATTATGCTGGAAAGGCTTTTGTTATTTGCTTAAAAATCTTTTTTTACGGCAGTTTTTATTTTTTTAAATTGTTAATAAAATTGTTTTTATTATCCGTATAAGGAATTTTTATCGTTATGTTTCGCGCCGATTTTTTGGCCGGTAACTTATATTATAGGTTTTAAGATGTAAAGGTTTTGCGTTTATAATTTGCGTAAAAGTTCCAGGTAAATTGTAATTAAAAAATCGTTATTAAACCGTTTAATATTGTACGTTTAAGAATTATATTTTTAAACGGTTATTTTTCGAACTTTGTTAAAAAAAATTAAATAGCCGTTTTTTTTTCGTTAGAACCCTGGGAGGATAGCAGGTTAGTAACGTTAAGCTGACCGGAACGTTTCCGGATTGGGGTTAATATCCGGATTTGCCTTAATCCGGAGGTAATATTACTTGATCGAATTTGTTATCGGGTGAATGTTTTAAAGGTTAACCGGGTAGAAAAGTTAGTTTTACGGCGTTTACGGGGTGGTAGGATGGCGTTGATGTTTTTTTCGTTTTGGGTTTTTTCGGTAATTTTAGAGGGTTAATAAATATTTTCGTTTTCCGTATTATTGCGTTAATTATAGTTTACGTTACGATGACGTTTATTTTGGCCGTTAAATTGTTATACGGGTTCGGTTATGTTTTTATTATTAGAATGGATATTTGCGGTGTTAGAATAATAAGTTTTTTAATAAACCGTACCTGTTTTTTAACGGGACTTTAACGTAATTTTAAACGGTTTAGCTTTATTATTTTCGTTTCCGTTTATCGAGTTATAGTTTTAGGTGTTTTATTAAAAAATATTATCCGGTTGCGAAGGTATAGTAAAACGGCTTAAGTTAAGCGGTATTATGCGGGATATATCTTTAATAATTTTGTTATATGTAACGTTTTTATAAGTAGGTACCTGCTTTATCTTATACGTTACATTAATTATTAAAACCGGTTAATTCCGTTTTTTTTATAAGGTTCCCGGCGAGATAGCTAATTGCTGTAGTAGTACTGGGTTAAATAAAGGTATCGGAAAATATTACGGGCCGTATTTTTCTTGTTATAAATTTAATATAGTCTTATTATCGGTTATATTAACAATTAACGGAACGTTCGCGTTTTTATTATAATTAATACCGGATATAATATTAAAATTATTCTTTATTTAAACGTATTAACGTACCGGTTTATTTTAAAATATAACATTTATATATTTATACCGGCAATAATATTAAATCCGGAGTTTTCGTATTTAGCTTGCTGATAAAGCTTTTTAAATAACGGGAAAAAAATAACGGATATATTATCGTTTACGTCGCCGTAATTAGATTCGTTATTGCTAAAAATTAGGACTAGATTATCCTGGAATAACCCCGTAAAACCGTATTAAGGTAAAAAATTAAAGCTTATAGATTTTAAGCTTATTATTAAAAAAGAAATAAAAAAAATCTAACTATTAAAGTATACGTTTACTATTATGTTGTAAATGCTTATATGTAGTCGAATTATACAAGATATTAAAGACCTTAAAAAAAACAAATTTAAGGAATATATATCGTATAAGCCGAACGTCTTTATATTTGTAATTATAAGGGAAATAAGGGAATTATATATACGTACGCAGGAAAAAAAATTTTAAAAATTATATTAATAAAAAAATAGTTTTGATTTTTTATGGCTTTTTCCGTTTACGAATTATAACGGCTGGTAATAAAACGTATTCGATCTTAACTTATTTTCCATATTAATTCCAGGAAATAAAAAAACCTCGATTTTTAATTTTTCGTACCTTTGCTAATTATATAACTGCCGAAATAAAAACGAAACAATTAAAAAAGGCGGCTTACGTTGGAAATTGCCGTTACTGCAAATTACGTTCTAACCTAACGGTATATAACTAGTAAAGTTTTACGGAAATTGCCTAAAGTAACTTAGCCGATATAATACGGGCGCGTTATTTCCTCCTTTTACGTTATCCTGCATTTTTTGCATAAATTTGTTTTTTTTCTTTTTATTATACCGTTCCCGAAATTATTAATAACAAAACAAGATTTTACTAAGTTTTTTAAAGGTGCCGTTATTTTAATTATATAAGCCCCTTTTAAAATAATTGTAATTACTTTATTAATCGCTTAAATAAAAATATAAAATCTTTGTTATATATAAAGATATAAATCCGGTATAGGCCTATTTTAACGTATCTTTCATTTTTTGCAATATGCTTTGCAAATTACTAACGGCATTAAAAAGGATACGTTATTTAAAAACGCCTTTCGTTTTATTTTTTTATTTCCCTTTCGTTATCGAACTTGTTTATTTTTGCTTTCCGGAATTTATCTTAATTAAACCGCTTTGTTACGGTTTCATTTTTAACTGCTTTTTATTATCCCGTTATAACTTGATTTATAAACCAGAAATTAATATTAATCGAATTAAATAAATAACTTAATTCCCCCGTAACCAGTTTACTATATGTTCCGTTATACTTTCGTTACGGTAACCAAAACTAATAAAATATCCCAGGTTACCGACGGTAACGTCCTAAATAAAATATATAAAGGGAAAAAAAATTATTTCGTTATTCCCGTTTTTTTACAAACTAATAACGAAAAATTTATATTAACTTATTAATATTTAAGGTATTTTTATAACTGGTTAAAATAGGTATGCAGGTTATACGATTTACGCTAAGGATTTACTTAGTAAAATATAAAGCCGGCTTTATAAATAAATAAAAAGTAAGCGGGCAAATAAACGAAAACGAAGCCTAAAGTTTAATATAAGAAAATTATATAAATGTTATAAAGGAAAAAAAGTAAATCTTAATCGTTTAACGCAGACAAAATTTGCCAGTTAGAATTAAAATTTAGAAGTGAGCGAAAAGATTAAAAGGTTTGCAGGTAACAAAAGGTGGAAAAAATATCGGGAGAATCAAAAGCGCAGAAAAAAGTAAAAAAGGAAGGTATTAAACGTTCTAGGCTTAATAAGCGAAATAAGGGTTAAAACGTGAACGCTTACGGCCAGCGAAAGTTAAAGGGGAGGATTAAAAAATATATTAGGAATAAAGTTAAGAATACAAAAAAGGGATGTCGGGGGAAAAGTTGTATTTATGCTGTAACGCGTAATCGGGGGCGGAGCTATGCCCGATTAAAAGGGGTGCTAAACCCGGTAAGTTAAATAGTGTGTTTTTAATTACAATATAAATAATTTATACTAAAGCTTTATCTTTACGACTTTATCTTGCGCTATAATAATATCTAAATATTATATTTATTATTAAAGAAAATTTATTAAAAAATTTCATTTTACCGAAATTATAATATCTATAATAATACCGAACTTTATACTTTTAACTTAAATAAATTTAAACTATTTACGAAATATTAATAAATTTTCGTATAAAATTTTTAAATAATTTATTTTTTAATTTAAATATTTTTTAAATATTTTTAATTATTTAATAAAATTAAGTATTTAATTAATTTCTATATATATTACGATAGGTTAATAATATAATAAATTGTTTATAATTTTAATATATAATATATAGATAAATAAGGGTTATATATTTTTAAGAAAAAATTTAAAGATTAATTTTTTATTAATTAATGTTAGTTTTTACGAATTAAGAATAATATCGATTTAATAAACTTTACCGTTTTTTCGATTTTTTAGGATAAATTCTAAAATATTATATATTATATAAAGCGGTTTATAATTAAATCTCACGTTTTTAACCTTAAATACCTAATTTTATTCTGAACTTTTTTATAAGCCGTTTTTTGTTATTAATATTAAAAAATAAACGATTAAAGTTACGTAGTTAAAATAAAGTAAAACGAGTAACTTATTTATATAAATAACGTACTTATATAATACGCTCTTTAAATTATTATTATTCTATTTATAAAATCTTTTTATAATATTATATAAACGATTTTAAAAAAAATCTTATTTAAAAAGAAAAATTAAAAATTACTAAAATAACTTACTAATAAAAATACAACGTTTTTAAGTTTAAGCCGTATTATCCCGGCTAAGCTAAAAATATAAAATAATTATACTAATAATTAATACGATAAATACGTTACCTAGGATTTTCGAATAGGGTAATTATTAATAGTTTTTACGGTAACGATAAATTATATCTTAATTATAAAAAGCCTTATTCCGAAACCGATTACGTAATACTAATAAGTTTCGACCTTAATAAACTTTAAATCCGTATAAAATAGTTATTTTATAACTTTTTATTAATTTTATAATTTTTTAAACTTTAATTAATTAAAATAATTAAAATATACTGGTTAAGTTCGAATATAAAATCCTAATATTCCGTATTTCCGAAATTTCGACGGAAACGATTTTAATTACGTTATCCGATTTAAATAAAATAATTGGTCGAATAAAATATATCGATATTTTTATCGATATTACTAATTTTTTCGAAAAAAATTGGATTTTACTTTTAATTTTCGAATATAAATTAATTTAAAACGGTAAAAATAATCGATTTTTACGTAAATTTATATAAAAATTTATCCGGTTTATAAGAAAATTACTAATAAAATTAGAAAATAATAATAATAAGTTTAAAAACGTCGAAATTTAATATTTAAATCGATATAAGGAAAATTACGAACGATAATTTATCCGGTTGTTCCGGATTACGAAAACCGTCTAGAATTCCGTTAAGAATGGTCGTCGATAGGTGTCAGATATAGGGGATATCAGTTGTGTTGTTGTATTCGGCTAACTTGCGTATATTTCTCGTATGCGTACAGCTTTTGTATAGCCTAGTAACGGAATATATATCTTCCGATTAGAGGGAGCCTTTCCGTATATGGGGTGCGTTTAGTACCCTTTGCTAGCTGATATACCCCCTTAACGCCTTGAAGTATTTATGACGTTGATCGTTATATATTATTATTTCCTAGAGTTATAGCTTTTTATTTAACTTTTCCTCCGGCGATTGAATTTTCCTGATTAGCTAATTTTTTCTTTAAAATTATTTGCAAGGTATTTTTTTGTTATTTAAGGGCTTTCGCGATATTTATTAATTTTAGTTATTTTTTAAAGTGTTTAAACGGTTCGCGTAATAGGGCTTTAATTAGTTTATTAGCTAGTATATTGCTTGTAAGCGTATAGTTTATTTTAATTAAGTTCTTTTTTGCGGCTTTTCGTAATTAATAATTATATATATTTACGTACCGTAATTTCGTTTATAATAAGGCGACGTCGGCGTTAATAAGCTGTATAATTTATTAATTATCGTATTATATATTTAACGGTTTAATATCTAAAATAATTCCTAGTTTTTTAATTAATCGAAAGTTAAATAAGGTTTTTTTTATAATTTACGTAAAAAATAATAATTCCGTTTTTGTTATAAAAATAATTATTATATTTTGTTTATTCGTTTATTATTTTATTACTTTTTTAAATAACTTTATAACGTAAATTTAAAAGTTTTTTCGATCGACCGTATTATCCGTAAAAAAGACGTTATTCCAGGTATTTAATGAATCTTCGTTTCCGAATTATAACGTTAACGTTCTAATTCCGATAAGGTATAATATAATTCGATTAATAACTTTATAATATACGTTATTAAAATTTAGGTTAAAACGGGTAAATCGGGATACGGCAAAAGATATATCGGGTCGCATATTAATTATTACGTAAAAAATAAAACCGATTTTTTTTTAATATTTATTAACAAAACCTAGATAAACTAGATTAAAATTTAGTAATAATTTAACGCTAATTATAAACGTTTTTAAAAGGTTATTTAAGCTTTTTTTAAAAATTAAGTTAACCAGCTTATTTATAAAATTAAATTAAAATAATTAGATTTTTCTGTTAAATCTATCTCTAATTACTTCGATACTAAGGAACCACTATAAGTCCTTACCCCTTATAAAGGTATACCGTTCCCGTATTTACTAAATTAACTAATCGACAAGGTCTTAGTTTTCCTTGCGATATACGGTGACGATATCGTTTATAAAGAAGAAGATAAGCACCCCTTAACGAGTAAAATAATAAAGTTCATAAAAAACAGGGCTAAATCCTAATTTTTTGAACGTCCCGGTAAAGTCTTTTTACTATAATAATAACAATTTCCTTAAGTTATATAAAGCTTTTCTAATTAAGAGCGTTTTCTTACGTTAAAAGTATTTTAAAAATATCTTTATATATATTTCATAAAATAAATTAGCGTTAACGAAAATATTAATAACGTTATATTATTTAAGCTTTAGATCGAACTTAACTATTATAATAATTAAAGTTTTAAATAACCTTTTAATTAAAATGAATACGTATATATTATTACATACGTTTTTTAATTATTAATCGCCTCGTACGATAAAACGTACTTTGCATTTTTATAACTAGCTATATTTATTAAATTTATAAACGTATATTTATATATACTTTAAAATTTGTTTCCCTTTAGCAAAAAATTAATTAATTATTTCCCAAAATCGTATCTTTTTATAACTTTGCAAATAAGCTTTTTCGGCTTTACGAAATATCTTTTTTAACGGATATATATTTAACTTTTTATAGCTTTACGGCGGTAACGGTAAATTATGTTTATATACCCGGTTTTATAATTTTAATACCTTTTTATATATTAAAGTATTATTATTTTTCCGATTAAGGTAACGTATATTTCGAATAATTAATTTCCTTAAATTTCCGTAATTTACCGGCCGGTTATCGTACGTATTTATAAAAAAAGTTAAACGTCTTATATTAAATGCAGTTTTTTATATTTTGTATTCGTTTCGGATAATATTTTCTTAATATGGAACATACGGAGGGCTTATACTTATTACCCGTAAAGTACCTTCGTTTTTTACCGTCACTTTGGGTTAAATAATATAAAAAAAACTTAAAGTTATTTTTATTTTTTCCGTCGGCGTAATAATTATAATAGTTATTAAGGTAAACGTTAATAACGGTAATAGTTTAGGAAACGGAAATAATTTAAATATAACGGTTGTATAAAGGTAATTAATCTTTTATAAATAAGTTTGTTTTTCCTTATCCCGTACGTTTTTTACGCTAATACCTTTTTGGAACTATTCCTTTTGCTTAGCCGGTAATTAAATTATTCCGTTTAAGTTTTTATTTTTTTTTTGTATATAAATTAAATAGTTATTATTTTAATTAGGTATTTTTACTTATCGGAATAACTTTTATAACTCTTTTTCTGTTATGTACAAAAAATCGTTTTTTAAGTTTTTAATATTATTTAAAAAAATGGTTTTTTCGTTAAATTGTACGTTTCGAATAGTAACAACCTTATTAATTAACGGATTCCATATTTCGTAGATATTCGTAAATCGGTAACCGATTAAGAAATTAATTTATATTTTGAAATTTAGTTTTTAAAATTTTTGTTTTTTTTTTATAGTTATAATTGTTATAATATAGGTTATATAGCTATATATTCGCAGGTAAGCTTGTTAAGGTTTCCGATTAAATATTGCAATACCGTTTTTATATATTAGGTAAATATAATAAACCTTATATAGGCTTTGCCAAAAAAGTACATATTTAAGGGTACGGTTATATAGATATATTATTATTTTAAAGATATATATAATTAGGAACGAAGGTAACTTAGCGTTATTTCGTATTATAATTGCTTTTTCCTTAATTATATCCTTTAAGCGTTTTGTACCCCCGTTCTGGGCCTGGGTATACGGTGTTAAGGGTTTAAGTTTGATATTTAAAAAAGGCGATTGTAATATGTTTCGAAGTTAGTGATTTTTTAAGATTTCGTTATTGTATTTAATTACCTGTGGAAAAACCTTGTCCTGGTTTTTTAGGATTTTTAGGAGGTGTTTAAACGCTGTGATTAGTATATCCTGCTCTTGGTTTTTGAGATAGATATCCCAGATAAAGCCTAAGTACTTGTTAGTTGTAAATATGACGTATTTATATCCTTTAGGGTTTTTTTCGAAGTTTGTAAAGTCGATGGCGATTTTCTGTTTTGATTAGAAAGTTTTTTCCTTTGGTTTACGGTGTATTTGTTTTTTGGTTTTCGCCTTGTTATATGTTTGGTATTCGATTGTTATAGGACTTTTTAGGTGTATTCCCTTTATATAAGACTGTAATTAGGCGATTATTTCGGGCTTAAGGTATTTTAATTTTAAGTGTTATATGGTACCGTTACCGGTTTGTAATAGTTTTGTTATATATGAGTTGACGTTACGTTTGTAGGTTATAAAAGCTATATAGGTAGCTGTTGCGTTGATATTTTCGATAACGAATTAATTAAACTTGTTTATTAACGTAATAATTATTTGATTATATTTGTTTCGGATAAAATTGTTAGTTTTTCGGTTATTTTATTAATACTTTTTTTTCCGGAGCTGCCGGAGAGATACTAGGTTGTATGTAAAGTTTTTGCAGTAGGTTACGTTGTATAGATGTAACGTTTTTGTACCGCTAGGGCTTCGAAGTATTACGTTAATTTTTCCGTACTTTTTGATCGGAATAAAGCTGTTATTTGCGTATACCCCGTTGTTTTATACGGTTTATTTGAAGTTTAAGAACTTGTTAATAAGGTTAAAGATATATATCGTAAATTTTAAGTTTAAAATGGATAAATTTTTTAGGGGGTAAGGCGTAACGTTTATCGTATTGCGTTGATTAAAGATTAAAAAGTACGCTAAGACCCGTTTTACTCCTTTTAAAAGTTAATTTATTTTCTAGGTAGTTATTTTTTTTATACTTTTCGATAAGCGGTTAATTTTTTTTTTTAAAGATTAATTAAAAGATATCCGGCCTTGGACGTATGTTATTATCCTGTTGTTAAAGCGGAAGTTTGCCGGGGTTTTATTAGGGAATACGTAATAGCATTGGGAAAGCCTGTAAAGGGAGCTTAAGTACGTTTTGTAACGGGTTCCCTGTGTATTTAACTTTTAACGTTTTCGTTTATTACCGTTTCGGTCCGAATAAAAACCTTTACGATTTCCTCGTTTTGATTTACGTCCTGGGGTTTTTTTTTGCGGTTAAGGGTTATTTTTGGTTTTTTTTTGATTAGGATTATTTTAATTAAAGGGGTTTATAGGAGTTTTATAAAACGCCGGAAATGTTGCCTTGATATTTCGTAATGTAAACGGTAATTGGGTTATGGTTTAATAATTAAGAAGGTTAGCCGTTATTTTTTAATAGCTGATTGTATCGTTTTCGATTTTAATTTTTTTTATTTTTTGGAAAGTTGTCGTTTATATTCCGATAATAGGAGTTAGTGTTATATATAAGTCGTTAATTTATATGATTGGTGTTTTCGTTTTTAAAACCTTATATTATTGTTTTTAGGTTATAATTTTTTGTTATTTTATAATTTATTTGTTTAATTTTTTCGTTAATTTCGAAATTTGCTTTAGTTTTTCGTAATATTTCCGTTACGTATTGATTAAAAGTTTGTTATCGTATATTTTGCCGGATTTAATTAAATTAGCATATTATTCCCGTAAGTTTTTTCCTGGAAAAAGATTTGTTTTTTTAATCGCTGGAAATACTAATTCCAGGATTTATTTCGTAAGATCGTTAATTTTTTTGCAAAAGGTTTCGTATTTCCGATTTTCGTAAATGTACGTTGCGAAGTTTTAAGTATAGGCTTATTTGCTTTCGGTAGTTATCTTAAAGGTGTTTGTCGGATAGCTTGTATAATTGATTTTTTCGACGGTTTCTCCGGAGGATATAAATATGGTTAAAAAGCCGTTTGGTATATTGTTTCGTATTATATAACGGATTCGTTTTTTTAGATACGAGGTTATATTGGGTTTTGTAAGTTCGACAGGCTATAAAATATCCTGATCAGGATCGATATAACGCTAAATACCAAGCGCGTACGTTTTGGATTAAAATTCGCCTTTAAAACGATTTTAATCCTTAGGTCCGTTATAAATAACGGAAAACGTTAACGATATCGTTATTATTGTAATTAATAAAGTATACGAATAATTATTATTAATATACAGCTTATATCGTTTTAGTAATAGCTGATTAATTAATAATAACGCGAATTAAACGAATGAAACTTTTAATTGTTAGATATAAGGGATATTAGTTATGTTGTTATATTCGGCTAACTTGCGTATATTTCTCGTACGCGTATAGCTTTTATATAGCCTAGTAACGGAATATATATTTTCCGATTAAAAGGAGCCTTTCCGTATATGGGGTGCGTTTAGCACCCCCTGCTAGCTGACAATAGGGGCTGTAAGAAGGTTAAGGTTTGGTGAAACTTAGCAACCGATAGCATAATCTATTTATTTGTTCAATTTGATTTTACGGTTACGTCTCCTCTAGGGAGACTTACTAATAAGAATAAATATATGGAAATATGTACCATTAGGTATTTAGCGTAACTGATCCATCTATTATATATATATATATATATATTAGTTCTTATAAGCGCGACCGGAAGGTACTTCTAAAAACCGTACCTTTTAAAAGGCCGGATAAAAAACCCGATTAATAGGAGTTTTTTGATACGGTAATAAATACGATTACGTACATAATTAATTTAATTGGTTTCTAAAGTTATTAATTATTCCAATTATTGCCGACACAGTAACGGAGCCGAAGCTCCAATAATCTAGCTTTTCTAGGTTTGGCGTTACCTAAAGGAACGGTAGCCTAAGCTGGATTTAAACCAGCTGTTTTTTGAAACCAACCGAAACAGGGTGCCCAAGCCTGTCGCAATTAAAAAAGACACCCAGGCTCGCAACCATTGAGCCATTGGGCCAAGAATAAATATATAAATAATTTTTTAATTTAAAAACGTAATGCTTTTATACGAAAACCGTTTTTTAGGGAAAAAAATGGTACGTACTCCATTTTAGGAACGCAAAACGCCTTAGTATTCCAGCCACAATGTCCGCTTGCTATGCCACAATTCCTGTGCCCCATCAAAAACTGCGTTGCGGTGCTGACTGCCTGGTTGCCTGAAGTTATTTTGATTGGTTGACATTCAGCTTCGTGGGTGCAGCGGCTACCGCCTTTCTCGAACTACTAGCAGTGGATCGACATGGATCATCATCGAGATGTCGTAAGTGAATTGGCTCGCTTATGTTTAAAGTTACCGATACATGCAATCATTCTCCATCACAGGGGCCGTTCAAATGCTTTGGGATGGTGCCCGTGAAGTGGTGGTCTGTGTCGGCTCCACCCCCGCTGTCTCGCCAGACCCCTGCTCCCGGGGTCACTGTTAGGTTCTTGGGCGGAAATTCCAAGTACCTGCTGTTCGACTCCGAGGCCAACAGATCTCGATAAATACGCCATGGACCTCACCTCCGTCGTCACTTCCCTTTTCCTTTCATCTCTTTCGGGTTCGGGCTACATCATATTCCAGCCACGGTAAGATACCGCGCTCCAGCCCTGGCACAAAAGGCCCTGGCATACAACGCGCCGTCCGCATCTGCATTTAGACCTTTCCCAAGTATCTCCCGGCCTCGAATCTGACAAAGGAGCTCGGACAGACCAACCAATGCCGGTCAGCCGAAACGCCTAAGATTCTTTGAAAGTTAGCACCCTTGCTCTCGACATCGGCCGCATTGGCTCGATGTCGGATATTGGCATCAGTAGCCCTGTCTCATCCATCTCGATGATAAACCACGGCCAATTATGGATTAGATGGGGAAACTGGATGCTGCCAGGCCTGATATGCAATCCAGGTCTGGTATGAGGTCACCGCGAGAGAAGCAATGCCTAACAAGACAGCAAAGAGTACGCCGACAAGAGTTGCCATCATCATATATCTCGCACCGCTCTTGCGCTGCATTTGTCGCTGCAGCCATCCACGGGGCTGTGGGTTCTGCAACTCGTTATAGAGCTCAGAAAGTCTGTCAGCCAGATATATGAATGGAATGTTTCCCTCATCGACACTCCGAACAGTGCTAAATTCGAATCGGAGAATCTCGGGGTCGAATCCACAGGTCAATACCAAGGACTGAAGCAGACGTTTTGATTTCCGATCTGAAAGAGGGAAAAGGATCCTTTGGAGGGAATCCAGAACCTCGAGGACGAGTTGCCGAGGCAATACTCCACTTTCCAAGATGCGTTAGGGATTGGGGGGCTTGATCCTGTCTAAAAGGCCTTGACTTACACTTCAATCGAAGAAGAGGGAGGGGACCAATCTGCAGATACGTAAGTAAGTCGCAGCTGCTCCTTGAGAAAGGCCACGTGATGGTATAACTCAAGCACATTCTCCTTCCTATAAAGCCGCAAGTGGTCTCTGATATCGTGGGTCGCCCGAAATGCGATTCCCAAGCGCGTTTTTAGCTTTGTGGCCTTGAGTTCAGACTTGATGTCCGCTAATTCATCATTCCCGGGGTAGCTTAGAAAAGGATGGGTTCCGGTTGGGAAGATATCTTGAAGGTATTTGGCGAAAGGAACGTCATCCCTCCAGTGGATCCTAGAACCTCCTCTCTCGAGTCTGTCTGACGAATGGTGGAGCGCTGAGCAGTCGATCATGGTCAGAATCTTGACGGCAAGTGCAGTCTCGGCTAGCAAATTTGGGTCGTTGCGGCGAGGAACGATGGCTGCTTCATTGGGCATCAATGCTTGGGCAAATTCGGCTCGAGTTGCCTCAGGATGAGCTTTGAGAGCCCTGACGGCGTTCCAAATGTCTTCGTGGGTCCGGAAAGCATTCGGTTGTCCCTCAGAACTTTCCGAATATATCGAGACAACTGCACGATAGAAGTCAAAGTACCGTTGACATCTCTCTTTACGCCTTGCCGGACATGTTTCTACAGTGCATATACTGCCGCTGAGACATCCCGGGCAGAGTTGCCATGACCAAAGCAATTGCCCCAGTTGGAGGAAGACATTGTCGTCGAATTCTTGCAAGCCCCGGGACTCCATTTCGCGCGAATGAATCATTAGCAAAAGTCTTCAAATTGAGCATACTGGCGTGACCGTGGGGTGAGTAGAGTTATCAGAGCGAGAACTAGGCCAACAACCTCCATGATCACCTTCGCAGGTCAGCTTGCTAGAACGCCTAGCCATGTTCGGCGCTAGCTGGTGGTGGCAGTGCAAGCTGTGGTGGTGGCAGTGCAAGCAGCGATGGTTGCATTGAAGGACGCGCCTCACAGGATGGTGTGGTAGTAAGACGAGTGCGATTTGCCAACACGTTACTTGTATGAAGGCAGCCCCATTGAAAACGTACAAACGCCTCAGGTTCTATTCCCCTCTCCCCTCCATTACCTTCTTGCTGTTCGATTGTTGCAGTTCGAATGGCCGAGGAAGATCGTAATGCTGAACACTTGCCAAAATTCTCAACGCAAATCTCCATTAGCCATGCCGGTGAACATCGAGAAACCGATGGACCCTACTCCGCGGCAATCTCCCCCTCACATGTCCACGGAACCCAATGCTGAAGAGCTGACCAAAAAGCTCTCCGTATTAAGCTGCAATCCATTGACACCGCCCGGCAACTTAAAACAGCAAAATTTCTATCGTAACCAGGATGGGTCGAACTCTTTCGAAGTTCGCAGCTTGGCGACGAAGGATTCCGGATATGGCTCCCTTGTTTCGACACCTAATACGAACAAGAGCCTCACAGAAGGGCCCCAGTTTCCCGCGCGGCATCCGTCGTCTCGCGACATCCTCGACAAACCTATTCCTAAGGACCTCAACGACCGCTTCTTGGACTTCAAAATACTCTACACTGAAGCCTTATGGAAGTCGTTGTCAGGGAAAAGAGGCCGGAATCTTGGAGATATTTCGATGAAGCTGCGATATAAGGGAGAAACCGAGGCAGATGCCCAGCTCTACATAGTGGTACAGTGTGAGAGACGCATCCTGAGAAAGGTCAAGAAGTTCTTTGACAATTCCGATGTCAGGGAGACTCTGGGATCCGATTTCCGACTACATTTCATAGATTCAGGCCTGATCAGGCTCTTATCGTCAGACACTGCCACAGTTTCGAGCAGCCCAGGAAATATTAGAGATACCATGTGTGGTACGGCAATCGAGATGAGTCTGGGTGGAGACTCCAGACGAGCCACTCTTGGCGGTCTAATCGTGGTCATAACTACAAAGAAATCACTATATGCTCTCACTGCCGGACACCCGCTGGCGAGCCTCGGCACAGATCCTTCAAAATGCCCTTCGGATTGGAGTGATGAGAGTGACTGGGAGGGCAGCGACGCGGATGAAGACTATATACCCCTTCAGTTGCCTGGCTCAGCTGAAGATATCCGTAGTCAAGAATTCTACAATCCGTGCGATCAGAAGATACAGATCGGCACAATAAAAGCCAGTTCATTCCGTTCCATCAAGAGGGAGGGGAACCATGACTGGGCTCTCGTTGAACTTAGCAACGAGTATTGGGCTCCTAACTGCCTTTCTCAGTCGTCAACGGGGCGAGGGACTTCGGAGGAGCGGAGGATCACGGTCGCCGTGGACGCTGACGGAGCACGGCACAAAGACCACTGTTGTGTAAGCGATCTGTCTCTCTCGACCCTGGAGATTCACCTATCCAAACAACCCGCTGTTGTTCTCAGCTGCCGTGGGATTCAGAGAGGCACCCTATCGTCGAACCACACCGCCCTGTTAATATCTCCGAGTAATGGCTTTGTGGAGACGCTGGACTTCCTACCCGATCCAACTTCAAGTAGGTATTCATCATGTTGAGTGTAAAATTGACGCGTATACTGATACTGAATAAAGGTCTCAGGCTTGGCGACTCAGGAGCGTGGGTAGTCAATGAGACGACGGGTGAAGTATATGGCCATGTCGTTGCTGTCGACGGACTTGGCGAGGCCCACGTAATGCCGATCCATTCGACTCTGCGGGATATCCAAGCTCACCTGGGAGCACAACAGGTCAGCCTTCCGTCACGGGATGAAATAATAACCATAAAAAAGAGAGAAGGGAAGAAGTCGACACTTAATCCAGAAGCTCCCAGCTTTATTCCAATCTTCCATTGGCGATCTGGGTGCGAATCTGCCCAATCTTTCATTCACTTACCGGCGTACTTGAGCCATCCAACTTCTTACGGCACGGTTCAGTGCAAAAGTGGCACAGACTCAGGTTACGCGACAATGGTAAATTCCGCTGAGACGTCTCCTTATCCTAGTCTTCCGGGCGCTAGGAGCGAGTCGCCTCCCAGTGTTATGACCGAACAAGGCCTGGCTCGCGCCAGACGGTCGGAGCCAAGAGAAGATGCAGTCGAATTGATAAGAAAATCAAGTAACGTAAATATGTTTGGATCTCGAAATCCATCCAAGCTCCTGGGATTCGGGGATCCATTTGAGATTTCTTGGATGGGGGGATTTTGTTACGACCTAACCCGAACAGGTCTCAGGGACGGTCGGACCAATAAATATGACAGGCACCGACCCGCAGGAAACACGTGATTAAACGCTTAGTAGGGATTAACTGAATACAGGTAAGCCTAAGTAAACAACTCTTAACGGTACTTAGTTAGAATTAATTAAACGGTATAAAGTTATAAGAACTTAAAAGGAAAAAATATATATTTATTAATGTCGGCAATTGGTGCTTTCAGGTGCCTACGGCTGGTGCGTTTAGGCTGTAGATGCTACTTAGGACAGCCTTTGACCAGGAATTATCCTTTGTACAGCTAAACGTATATATAAAGGTAATTACCCTTAGACTTTTTTAATTATTCCTAAAATAATTATGCGTTTTTTCCCAAATTCCTGTATTTAATTATTATAATTATTAATATAATAGCATTTTTTAGTTAATTAATAACTGTAATATATTAAACGAAGTAATTATTTACAAGTTAAGTTAATAAAAAAAGTACGAAATTTAAAAAGGTATCGCTTAATTAATTTAAAAGAAAGTAAGCGGTTAACGATAATAAGTAAGTAATAAAAACGTATTTTAAGGTAGTTTTTTATAGCCGAATAAAGCAGTTTACCCGATAAAGGTTTCGTTTTTATATGGAATAAAAAGTATACAAATAATAATTTTTTTTTTCCTTTTAATTAAGAGAATTTTTAAAACGAAAAGTTTTATAGTAAAGGGGAAAAACAAAAGTTTATAACGGGCGTGGTAATAAGAAAAAAACCTGCTTTCGAAATTTTTTCGAAAAAAGCTTTATTATTTTAGTAATAATTGTGACGGCTAGGCTAGTTAACCAACTATTAAACCAAGTCGTACGGTTTATGTTAGCAGTCGTATTGCGGGAATTTAAGCAACGAAAATAACTTAGTTACGTCTGGTAATACCAAGGGCGTTTTGGGTAATTAAGTTATATTGCAAACTGTTGTTATTTAAGCTAGGGAACTAATAAGCGTATATATCCTTTTATAAAAACCTGGATTTTTTATGGATTTTGTCGTTTTCCTAGATCCAAATAATATTGGATCTATATGGATTTAATTGGATCTTAAAAACAGAAAAGATCTAAATTACGTAACTTGATTTATTTGGGTTCTGTTTCGGTCCGTTAGGACCGTTTCCGAGATTTTCCTTTTGTTAAATCGTAATACGATATTCCTTTTTTTAGGATTTTTGTCTTTAAAGATTTTCTTTTCCTGGTAAGTTAATCTTTTATTATAGGTAATCGTGTTGTTAATCGTAAATCCCGCAATCGTCCAAATTAAAAAAAAAGCCTTAAGTTTTTAGTTACTTATATTATTAAATTCGGTTTTAAAATAATACCGTATACGTTATGTTTTAAAAAAGGGACGAAATGTTAAATAATAAAGGAAATTCGTCGTTATAACGAATGTATTAAATATCGTCGTCGCTGTAATGGGTTCGGTATTTTTATTAATTTTTTTCGTTATATTGGAAAGGAGAAAGATCGCCTGGACCGTAAAAAGGCCGTAGCGGAGGAAATTTTATTACGCTTTTAATAAAAGTTAAAAGAAAATTTTGTTCGTAAACAGTGTAATATTAACGAGACTATTAGCCGTTTTTTCCGTTTTCGTCGTTAAAAGAAATTCCTTTACGCTTAAGGGGTAAAAATTGTTAATTGCGGCCTTTAGTTTATGGACAAATTAAAGGATTAGGAACGGTTAAAGGTAAACGCGTCGTTTTTTGTTTAGGTTCCTATTTAAAACGATTAGTTTATTCCTAAGACGTCCGACTGGCCGTTTTTGGATAACGTAGACTGGAACATTTTTAATTTCAATAGTTCCGACGTTATTAGTAAAAGCTTTTTAATAAGCGCTAGGTACCAGTAAGATTTTTAGCGGGTTTCTAGGTATTTTCGGAGTTTGGGTGATTTTTTCATTTAATTAAATATTAGGTAAGTCCTTTTTTTTTCGTATGTCGAGTATTTTTTTAATTTCGTATGTTTTTCTTTTTTCTTCCGTTTTTACGTCGTTTTGTATTATGTACATTTTAATAGTATCTGCTGTTAATTCGAATAAAGAAATATGAAAGATTAGATGGAATTTAACCCTAGGTAGTAATTTTAATTAATAGTTGTTTTCTGAGATTTTTTAGGTGATTTTATATGGCTTAATGTATTTAAAGTTAAGTTTTTGGTTTGGGCGTTTGGTTTTGATATTTTTGGTAGTTAGATAGATTATTTTTTTTTTTGAAAAAATTGGTTCCTTTAACTTTTTTTAGTTGTAATATTTATTTATTTATTTACGTACGAATTAAAGTTTTGTTTTTATTTTTTGATGTAATTATTTGAATTATTTTAAGGTAAGGATTGTTTTAATATTAATTAGTCCTTTTTTTCGCGTTTTTTTGTAAATTTCTGGAGTAAAATTAAAATTAATAGTTGCTGGAGTTATTTTGATACTGTTATGGTAGCTGGTATTGTAAGTTAGTTATGTAATAGGTAGTTTTTTAACCTAATTATTTTATTTATAGTTAATGTAATATCGTAAATACATTTTTAACGTTTAATTAATTTTTTTTATTTGTTTATTTATTTATAGTTTAAAAGCGTTTGATAATTTATAATTTAAGCCGAATTATGTTATTAAACTTTGCCAGAATTTTAAGGTAAAAATTATGCTTTTATTTGAAATAATTTTTACTGGTAATCCGTATATGTTATATATTTATCGAAAAAAAAATGTAAATTATTTATTCGGCGTTTATATTTTTATTATAAGGTAAAAAATAAAAAAATTTTGTAAATCGGTTAACGATTATAAAGATACTGTCGTAATATATATCCGTAACTAGGTTTTTTGATAAAGGAAGTTTCGTAATAAAATTAAATATAACTAAGTTTTATGGTCGCTCGGCGACTGGTAATGGTTGTAGTTTTCCGTAAGGTTTATGTCGTTTAGTTTTCGCTTTAACGCAAATATTGCATTATTGTATTATTTTCTGTACAGTCGACTTTATTTTAAGAAAGTAATACGTTTGCCGTATTTGTTTTAGGGTTTTGTGGATTCCTGGATATCCGTATAACTGGTATTTATGTATTTTTCGTATCAGGTTTTTTTAATGTTTTTCTGGTACGTAAATTTTATTTATTTTTTGATTTTCGGGTAGGTTATTATGATATTGTTATATTTCTTTATATATATTGGATATAGATATTTTGATGGTATTAATATATCGCTGTTATAAGTATTTTTCTGGTATTTAGTTAAATATAATCTGTTATATTTTTGCTTTAAGGTTTTTTAAATTTGGTTGTTTGTTAAAAGTATTTGCTTTGCCGTTTTCCGATTTTTTGCGATGGATAATAACGTAATCGAATTCTGAAAGGTATTTTACGTAACGTAATTATCGTCCGACCAATTTTTTTATAGTTGCGAAGTGAAAGATATTTTTGTGGTTTGTATATATTTTTACCTGGTGTTAGTTTTTTTTAAGATAATGCCTGAATTTTTTAAAGGTTTTAATAATAGCTAAGAATTCCTTATTGTAAATGGGGTAGTTAAGTTCAATACCGTATAGTTTGTAAAAGTAGAAAGCAACAGGGTGTAATTTCCCTTCATTATTTCGTTAGTAAATTACTGTTTTTAAAGCGAAGTTTAAAGCGTTAGTTTCGAGTTTTATTGGTTTATTTAGGTCGTATATTATTAAGATAAGCTTATTAGTAAAGGCGTTTTTAAGTTGTTAAAAGGTTTTTTCTATAGCTGGAGTTTATATAAATTATCGATCTTTTTTGGTAAGTTCCGTTAATAATATTGCGATTTTATTAAAGTATCGTATGAATTGTCGGTAATAATTAACAAGTTTAAGGAATATTTGTATCTCGGTGATATTAGTAAGCGTTTTTTAATCTTTAATTATAAAGATTTTTTTAGGGTTTATCTTAACGTATTTTGGGGTAATGATATGTTTTAAGTACTTAACTTTTTAAATATGGAAGGTATTTTTTTCTGTATTAACTAAAAGGTTGGCGTTTTGTAAAGTTTGTAAAACCTTATAAACGTATTCCGTATGTTTTTTTTCTGTTTTTGAGTAAATAAGGATGTTATCGAGATAATACATAATAAAAATGTTAAGGTATTTTCGGAATATATGGTTAATTATTTGTTGAAAAATTATTGGTACGTTCGTAAATCCGAAAGGTATAACGAAATATTCGAACAATCTGTATTTCGTTTTAAAAGCTGTTTTTTATTTATTTCCAGGTTTAATTTGAATTTAGTTATATTTTTTTTTTAGGTTTAAAACTGTAAATTATTTGGCATTTCGTAGTCGGTTTTTAATTTCGGTAATTAAGGGTAGCGGTGTTTTATTTTTAACGGTAATATCGTTAAGTTGTCGGTAGTTAATAACAAATCGTAATTTCCTATTTTTCCGTAAAACGAAAAATATTAAGTATCCTGCTAACGATTTAAAACGTCGTATGTATTTTTTTTCGTAATTTATTTTCCAAGTAATTACGAAAAACGTATAATTTTGCTTTGTTTAAGTTATAAATAGGATAAAAAGTAATCGTTTTGCCGTTTTTAAAAATTATTTTATAATTTTATTCGTTATGTTATAGTAATTTCGTATTAAGTTTTTCCTAAAAAAGCTTTCCATATTTATGGTATCGTGGTGGTATTTTTGTTATTTATTTTGGTAATTTTTTAGGTTATGCTTGTAAGTCGTCGTTTATTTGTTAAAATCGGGCTTTAAAATTCGCAATAACGCGCCGTATTTTTCTGTTATACTTTTTGTTTTAAATATGTTTTATTTTTTTAGGTAATAAGGTTTTTGTCGTATTTTTATACCGGCATTCGTTATTTTTGTCGATCGAATGTTGAAATTTCGTATCGTTTATATTTTGTTTTATATTAAAAAGCGAACGAAAGTTTATTTGATTAATTTTTTAATCGATTAAAGGGTTGTACTGGTATAATTATAGCTTTCTTAAAATTATGTCGTATTTATTTAATAAAATAATGTCGAAATTAATAGTTTGCTTTTTTCTTTCGACAAAGGTTTTAAAGTAATTAATTTCGCGTTTAATTTATTTATCGTCGTAGGTAAATTTTTGATTTTCGGTATTTTCGGCCTTATAGGGGTAACTTTTTTCCTTTTACGGTAGTTTTAATTAATTTATTACTTCCGGATTAATATAATTTGTAATTGTTGTTTTATAATCTATTATTACGGTATACCAGTTTTTTTTAATTCGTATTCGTATGGTAATGGCATTGTCGCCAGTAATTCCGATCGTTATATTTAAAGCCTTTTTAAGGTGTTATGGTTTAATTTTTTTTCTTTCGCCTACCTGCGGCTTTTTTATAGGTAACGTTATTTTTTTGGGGTTTGTAAAAGTTTTCGTAACGTTTTTTCGTTTTGGTCGTTTTGTGTTCGAAATTTTTTTAGTTGTTTTTCTATTTGCGTTATTTGTTTTTGTAACTGCTTAAGTTATTGTCGTACGTTTAATTATTCGTAGGTTTGTTCTGTAAGGGTTTTAATCGTTTTTTCGTTAAATAATATCGTTTACAAATTATTATTTTCCTATTAACTGCCGTATTTTTTTTTTATTTTCCGAGTTTTATTGTTTTTTTTTAATAAAATTTTTAATTTTTTCCTTAATTGTTTTTTTATTTTTTAGATCGGTAATAAAAGCTAGTTAGATATTTAAGTCGGTAATAGCTCGTTAATAATGCTTTTTTACCGTTTTTTAAATTAATTTTTTTTCCGTTTAATAATTACATTACCCGAAATGGCAAAAAGGGTCCTTTTATAGGTATAACTTTCTTAATAGCTAACTTTACAAAGTTATTTTTTAATCGATTTTATTTTGATTTACGAATAATCGTAAGTATCGATATTATTATTAATCATTTTTATTAGCTTCTTTTTATCGTTTAAAATTAAACCTTTATTAGTATATTCGAATTATACGTTAATAAATTATTTTTTTTCCATTTTTAATAAAACCGATATCTGGGCTTATCGTAATAAACGGCGTAAATCTTTATATATCGTTCCGGTTTTCCTAGGTAGAGGTTTTCCTTTTATTTATAATATTTTTGCAGTTATTTTTACAAAGCTTGTTAATTTTGTTCTTTTTGTTATTTTCTCCGTTAAAACTGGGTAAGTAAATTTTTTTCAGTAAGGGCCTTTTACCCTAAATGGTCCTTATATTATTATATTACCGTATACCGTAATTGGACCATATTAATTAACTTTTTATTATCCTTTTTATCGTTTTGTTATTATTTTTCGGGTATGGGGGTTTAATTGCTTTATCGGGGTTTTTTGGGTACCTTATATTGGAAGGCCTTATATCCTATCTTATTACAGTTGTAACATTTGAATCGAAACTGGTTCTGTTACCGGACCGCCCCGATTTCCATAAGGCCTGGTTAAATCCCGTAAGAAATGGAAAATATAACACGTTTATTTCTTTAATTGGGCTTATTAAATTTATGCCGTAAGGCGTACTAATTTTTCTTTTTTTGTCGTTTTTCGAATTGCCGATTGTCGATTTTTACTATTTCGGTAATATATTTATTTAAGGAAGTTAGTTATTTTAACTTAATTACTTCGTTTTTAATATTATTTTTTAGGCCTTTATAAAATACGTTAATTAAGGTATCGTCCTTTTTGTTTATTTATTCTGCTTTGGCTATTAGGTTTCGGAACTTTACTGCATACTTAAACGCTGGTTTTTTTTATCGCAATTGCAGAATTTTTTGTACGGTAGTATGTTCCTTATCGGGGTTATCGAAATTAGCTTTTAGTTTTTCCTTAAAATTGGAATAGTTGGCGAAAAGTTTTTTGGTAAATATCTTTATATCGTCTTCCGTTTTTTCCAGGTAATCCTTTATGGTTAATTCGAACCAATCGAATACGTCCCCGGTAAGGAACGCCGCGACGGTAAGGATCATGTTTTCCGGGTCCTTAAAAGCTAAGAAACGTAAATACATTCGTACTTAGGTAAGGAAGCTTTAAATATTAATTTTCCCGTCGTAAAGTTAGGGTTTTTTAACCTTAATTTTTAAAGTATTAAAGTTTTTTTTTGTTATTTTCTTAAATTATAAAACCTCCGTTTTTAATTTTTTAAGCTTATTTTGGAATTATTAGCTAACGGTAGTTTTTTTAATGTTAGGAATTATTTTAATAATTCGAATAATTACTTAAAGTTTAATAATATTACTGAACAAAAGTTTGCAACGTATAACGGCTAGGCTAATTAATTAATTATTAAACTAAGTCGTACGATTTATGTTAGTAATTATATTACGGGAATTTAAGTAACGAAAATAACTTAATTACGTTTAATAATATTAAAAACGTTTTAAATAACCAAATTATATTGCAAACTATCGTTATCTAAACTAGGGAATTAATAAACGTATATATCCTTTTATGAAAACCTGGATCTCTCATAGATCTTGTCGTCCTCCTAAATCCAAATAGCATTGGATCTATATGGATTTAATTGGATCTTGAAAACAAAAAAGATCCAAATCACATGACTTAACCCACTTGGGTCCTGTTTCGGTCCGCTAGGACCGTTTCCGAGACCTCCCCTCTGTTGGGTCGTAATAATAATAATTAAAAAACCGATATAAAATTTTTATATAAAAATAATAGCCTTAATTAAAATTAAATAAGCTTTATACGTTTTTAGGTATTAATTTAAATAGGATTAAAAAGAACGTTAAAGTACGAAAATATAAATATAAGTTAGTCGAAAATAAAGTTAAAAATTTAAAGCTTTATTAAAAGAAAAGTACCGATTTAATAAAACGAATAAATAATATCGTAAAGTAATTATTAAATTTGCCTTAGTTCGGAAGTGTATTTTAAAAAAAATACTTTAATAAAAATTACTTTAATTAAAGGTAATACGAAATTTGCGAAGTATAAGTATTTACAGGAGCGTTTTATAAGACGCTTAAAGGGCGGGAAGTTTGCAGGAAGTTTTTATTGTTATTAAAAGCGACGTAGAAAAGATTAATTTTTTAAATGAAGGCGAAACGAAACCGAAAAAGTAATTTATTAAAAAGTGTGGGTAAATTGTATTGCATTCTTCAGGCTGTGGTTCTAATGTGTCCTGGTTCTAGGTTCCTCATTTCCAACAGGGGTGGGAGCAGCTAGATATAGCCTTCAGCTCCTCTGTCCTTGCAATCCTAGGGCCACAAATTAAAGCCCTTTTGATCCTTTCAACGCTCCAACAATAAATCACCACATCTGCCGACAAAAAGTTTGATTTTCCGAAAAGGGAAAAAAGTAAAGAAAAGAAGTTATGCAAAGAAGAAAGTGTGGTACGTAAGGACCCCGATAATTTAGATAGGTTATTTTTAGATTTGTTTAAAGGTTTCTAAAGACGAAAAAAGCTATCGTAATAGTTTTTTTTAGCATTTTTAGTAATTTTTTAAATTTTAATAATTTAGATAATTTTAACAAATTAAGTTTTTATTTAAAGGAAAGAAAGAAAAATTTTAAGAAGTTTAATAATAATATAAAGTTACGTTAAAAACGTTTTAACTTTTTATTAGATAAGGAAAATTATTTAACAGGATAGATTAATTAAAAGCTTTAAAGTAATATTTTAATTTTTGCCCTTAGAGAAATTAGTTATCTGGACGGAATAAAATTAAAGTAGTTTAATTAGTTACGTTTTACGAAAGTTATTACTAAAACGTATAAAAGGGCGCTCTTAAAGTTAATTATAAGTATTAAAAAAGAAACGAAAATATTAAGGATTTTTAGAAAAATTTACGCAGTTATAAGTAAGGTTAAGTAAAGGTTTATTTAAAAGGAATTTAATAAGATTATATATAACGGAAGAAATTCCGTACAGTTTATTATAAAGTTTTAAAAGCTGTTATAAAAGGTTAAGGGCTGTAATATAAAGTTCGGATTAAAGGAATAGATTATTATATTTTTTATTATTATAAAAGATTACGTTAATAATTAGTATAAGACGATTTAATTATTACTTAGGTAAATTAATCACTTTTTTTAGCAGTTAATCGACGATTTTAATAATAAATTTTATAATATTTAAAAAGGTAAAAATAATAATAATAATAATAATTTCCGAAATAATAAGCCCGTATAAAATAAGAACGGAAATTTATTTTATTTTAACTGTAGCAAATACGGGTATTTAGTAAAAGATTACTTTAAGTTGTAAAAAAAGAAAATCGGTAAAAGAAAAAAAAAACGTAGTTAACGTTAAGATAATAATAGGTTAAATAATTAAAATAATAACTTTCGTAACGTTTATAGTAACAATAGAAACGAAAAGCAATTTATCTTTAACGGCTTAAAGGATTTATACTAATTAAATAAATTTTTTTTAACCTTTAGGTTAAAAAATAACAGCTTAAAAGTTTTATATAATAATACGATAAAATAATTTAAAAAAAAGCTTAAGAAACTTTAATAGTTGAATACTTTAAAGTTCGAGGAGTTATAATAGTTAAATATTTTAAAGTTTAAGTAATTAATCGTTTTAAGTTATAAGTAAACGAACGTTTTAAAGGAATTATTATAAGAAACGTTATGTTTTTATATATATATATATATTTTATAAAAACGATTTAAATACATTGTTTTAGGATTTAAGGGTAAACGTTAATATTACGAATAATATTAATAACTTTAAGAAAATATTATAATAAGTAGTAAATCTAAGGGAATCAAAATTATAACGGGTAAAGGACCTGTAATTGTTATTTTTGTTAATATCGTTAAGTAATTTTGAAAAGGGTTTAATGAAAAGAGAAACGAAATTATAATTAAATATACGTTATATATTAATAATTTCTTTTTAAAAGTAATTTTCAGAAAAATATTTTATAGATAAGGAGGTTATTTAAGTCGTAATATTTTAATAAGCTTTGATAAAATTTAGTTATTAACGATTAATATTTTCCGGAAAGGATTTTTTTTATAGCTTTACGAGAAATTAAAATTTATTATTAAGGCCTTAAATTTAGCAAATAGTAAGAATTATTAATAGGGATACGTATTAAAGGAGATATCCGGTAAGGAAAACGGTAATAATTTAATGGATAATTTAAAACGCGTATTTTAGAATAGCCTTAAAAATAAAAAGGTTTTAATAACGGATAAAATTATAAAAAAATTATTTTTTAATATTACCGTTTTTGTTACTTTAGTATTAAACGATTAATATGGATTATTAAAAGGTTTATAGGGATAAATTTAAATCTTAACGATATAAAAAATATCCTTTATAGGGTATACGATAAAAGGAAAATACGAAAAATATTATTTACAAATTTTTAAAGGCGAAGGAAATATATAAAAGAAATTATTTAGTACGACGTACAGTAAATTAAGCTTATTAATATTAAAAATAAAAATTATTTCGGTTTTTTTATAAATAACTTATTGCGTTATAAAAAGTATTATTTATTTAAAAATAAAAACGAGATCCAAATAAAACCTGTACGCGTATATTACGAGAATAATAAAACGTTTAAAAACGTTATTACCGGACGAAAAAGGTAAACGTAAAAAAATACAAATTTTACGTTTAAACGGCGGCAAGGAGTTCGGTATAATAATAATTAAAAACTTTTGCGTTATAAAAGGTATCGAATTAGTAATTTCCAGCGTATATAATTAATATTAAAACGGAATTGTAAAATAAAGAATATAATTTTTATAAAACGAAACGTATATAATTTTCGTATAAATAAAATTTTTTATATATTTCTGGAATTTCGTAATAAAAATAATAACGTATATTATTAATAAAATAAGTTAGTTTACGATAAGAAATATAATAGTAATCGAATATTTTGAGGACGTATTTAAGTCGAATAAATTATATAAACCCGATAATAATTATTTCCGAATTTTCGGTAATAAATATATAATTTTAATTAATTAAAATGTTCGGATTAAATTAAAAAAGTTAATAGCCCGTAAAGTAAAAGAAATATTATTAAGTTATTAAGGGATATATAATTATAAGGTATAACTATTAAAAGGTGCTAAGTTATTTATAATATTATACGTTATTGTTTACAAAAATTTACAGAAATTAAATAAATTTTTTAATTTTAAATATAGTATCCGATTATTTTTATAACCCGAATAAAAACATATAAAATACCGTTAAAAATAAAGCGTAAAAGTAGAAAATAAGGATAATAACGTTGTTTTAAAAAACGATACGGATTAAAAAACTAAGTAAGTTAAAAGTAAAAAGAGACGCCCGAAAAAGATTATCTTTAAGCTGTATATACTGAAAACTTTAAATACAGCTTTAAAATTAATTTAAAAATTAAAGCTAACTTTACTTTAAAAGGGCGAACGCAAAAGTAATTTATATATTTTCCATTTTAATTTATTAACGTCGAATAACGATAAAAACCGTTTTAGTAATTTTGGAAATACTAATTAGGTTATCCGGAACGTTTACGAATATAAATAAGTAATTAATATATTAAATGTTAATATTTATAAGTTATTTATTACTATAAATAACGGCTTATTTTTAAAGAAAGTTATAAAGAGCTTAAAACGAAAAATATACCTTAAAATTATAATTATAAAAATTAAGGAAAATCTTTTGCGCAAAATATTTAAGTTTACGTTTTTTAACGAAATTAGTTAAAGGTATTTTATTAATACTAAATAAGTATGAAAAAAAATATACGTTTATAGGAAAGTTAAATAAATATAAAGTATATATTTGCGTAAAAGGATTTATATAGCGAAAAGGAATTAATTATAACGAAACCGTAATAAGTACCGTAAAATCAGTATATTAAAGGAGTTTAATAACGTTAGCCCTTTTTTTAAGGTGGTATATATCTTAAATAAAGATTATTATTATATATTTAAACGGTAAGTTAAAGGAAAATAATTATATAAAATAATTTCCGATATTAAAAAAATATTATAATATATACTTAAAGGACAGGGAAATATATGGGTTTTTTAATAAAAAGGGTATTAAATTAATAAGCTTATTATACGGGTTGAAATAAGCCGGAATTATTTAATAGGAGAAAATAAGAAAGATATTTGCGAAATAAGGTTACCGTCCGTTAATTTCGAACGACGTAATATATTATAATTTTAAAATAGGAAACGTTATTATTTTATATATAAATAATTTTTTGCTTTTTAGTTTTAATAAATAACGTTTTAAAGATATTATTAAAAGAATTATTAAAAACGTTTTAGTTAAGGATTTAAATAACGGGGATTAGTATTTAGGCGTACGAATTATTTGTTTTTTAATAATAGGAAATGTTAAATTAAATTAATAATAATATATTAAAAAGTTATTGAAATTAATTAACTTAAATAAGATAAAAAAAAGTTTATACCGTTTGTTTAGGTTTATTTAAAATACGTTATAAAATATAACGGCGTAATTAATAAAGAAAAAACGTTTAAATAAACGAGCTTAAAAAGGAAATTTAACCTTTTTAGTTATATTATTATATTAAATATAGCGTCTATAACGTTAATTCAGGTAAAGTTTATAAATAACCCGTTATATAAATATTAAAAATATATTAAAAAATTGCCGAAATATTTAAATTGTATATTAAATATATTTATTCGATACCGGATATTATAAAAAAATTATTTATATTATGAATATAATAATTTAAAATTATTCGGAATAATAAATATAAATTTTGAAAATAATGATAAATTAAAAAAGTTTATAATAAGCTATATATTCTTTATAACTAAAACCTTTATTTTATAAAAATCGAAATTATAAGATATTATTATTAAATATATTACGGAAATAAAATACGTAAAAACAAAAATAATAATTATAAAAGTAATTAAAATTACATTTTTTTTAATAAAATTAAAGTTTATATTTAAAAGTTTTATTTTTATTTTAAAAAATAATATAAGTACGCTTAAATAGGTGAAAAAAAGGTAGATAATACGAAAAAAACGTTATATTCGAATTAAATACTATAACGTACGTGAGAAAATTCGAAAAGGAAATATTAATTTCTAATACGTAAAAAATAAAGATAATCCTGTTAACGGATTTATAAAATTATTTAATAAGGTAAACTTTAAATAATTTATAACTAACTTAAGATTTAAAAAAATATAAAAAAAGTTAAAAGATAGTTAAGATTAATTAAGATAACTAGCAAAAAAGTAATTCCGCTAAATTCCTTTTATACGGGAAAAAGGGCGTTCCTTTATTAAAACCTGTTTTTTGTTATTAAAAATAACGATTACTGCATTTTTTTTTACGATTACCCGAAAATATCCGTTTATTTATTAGTTTTAAGGTTTTAATTTTTTATAAAATTACCTGTTTATATATAGTTATAATTTTTTATATCAGTTGTTATTTAAAGGTGTTAATATTTTATATATAGTTTACAGCTAGTTAATATCTTTTAATTAACCGGAAAAAAACTTTTATTTAATAATTTTAATTATTTATTAATATTATTATTAAAAAATAAAACCGATTTTTAAAGTGATAAAACCTTTAACGTAATGGGTTAACGTATATAAAACGTTTTTTTATATTAATACTTAATTTAGTTTGAATTATTTCGGAAAAAATAAACTTCGTATTCCGGGACGGTTGTAAAAAACCGGTAAAACGAAAAGGCCGGTTTTTTAATAAAATAATTAATTGCGCAGCTTTATTTTAAATAAGAATAACAAAGATAAAAGTTTAAATTTTATATAGATTAAAAATTTTAATAATTTTTTAATGGATTTCCTACAGTTTGAGATTTGATTTTAAAGATTACGTAGACAAAGTTACCTGATGCAAAAGGGCGTGTCGGTAATTGGTGCTTTTAGGTGCCTACGGCTGGTACGTCTAGGCTGTAGATATTGCCTAGGACAGCCTTTGTCCAGGAACCATTTTTTGTATAGCTAAACGTATATATAAGGGCGATTGCCCCCAGACATTTTCAGTCTTTCCTAAAATAACCATGCGCTTTTCGCCAAATTCCCGCATTTGATCACTATGACTGCTGATAATTAATTTATAATATATCGTAATTATTTAAAGTATTTTTAATTATTTCTTATTATTTATGCCCAGTTATTAAGGTCAAGCCGTATTATCCAGGCTGAGCGAAAGATACGAAGTAATTATACTAATAATTAACACGATAAATACTCTACCTAATATCTTCGAACACGGCAACTATTAATGTTTTTTACGGTGATTTATTATTATTTATTATATGTCGGCAGATGTGGTGATTTATTGTTGGAGTGTTGAAAGGATTGAAAGGGCTTTGATTTGTGGCCCTAGGATTGCAAGGACAAAAGAGCAGAAGCTATATCTAGTTGCTCTCCCCCCCAATTGGAAAGAACTAGGACATATTAGAACCATAGCCTGAAGAATGCAACACAATTTGCCCACATGGTAATATTTTTTGGTTTTGTCTTTTAATATCCTGATCCACCTATTTTGTGTTATATTCGAGGTACCGTTCGTTTCGGTACAAAAAGCTAGGAACGGCAGGCTCGGCGTAAAGGCGCTTTAAAGTAAGGAAACTGCGAAGGCTCGGTTTTAAAGAAAAAGGCTTAAAAGTCCCCTTAATCGTTTCGAACAGGACTGAAACGTTTGTATACGCAGGGCCGTTGTCGATTAAAAGTAAGAGAGGCTCGTCGACGCGGTAATATCCGAAAGGATTCGAGAAGGAAATTCTCGAGAAAGAACCACAGAAAGAACCCCAGAGAGAACCCCAGAAAGGACCAGGAAAAGCTAAGATAGCAACTAGAAAAGGAACAGCGTCTAGAAAAGACGTGGGTCAACCGGAGAGCTTTGATATGAAACAACTGATAAAGGTATTCGCCAAGCTGTCGGATAACGAAAGACAAAAGAAGGATATGTACCTGGATTAGAAAAACTTCGACTTTAAGCTTAGTAAGGAGAATCGTTTTCGAGGTAGTGATAACTGGGAGATGTGGAAAATGGCTGTCTGGGTAGCCTTGATGGCGGTTGGGTACCGTGACGGTAATTCGGCGAAGCTTACCTATATTGATAAAGCTAAATTGGCCGCCGCGGTTGTTGCTAACGTTAAGAAGCCCCTATGGCAGTCGTTACTGGACTTATAAAGGGCCGAATAAGAGGAATGTTTCGTTAGCACCTAACTATAACGGTAAATTAAGTATATAACGAGTTTGTTGCCGAATTTCGAGAAAAGGAAAACGTAAAGAAAGGAAGTGGTAATAGCTATAACACGAATCAGAACCGATAGAATAAGCCCCTATAAAACAAGGAAGGTTAGCTACTTTGCTTTAACTGTGGTGAATACGGCTATATGGTAAAGGATTGCCTAAAACGGAGGAATAATGGCTTAGACGAACGGTTGAAACATGGTATAGAATGCGAGGTTAGCTTTATCCCGGAAGGGCTGCAGGATTTGTACAGGACGGATGGAAAGATTTTTTGATGGTTTTTAGGGCGGCGGTGAGGTTTGGATGGCTTTATGGCAACCTTAGGGCCATGAGGGCGTGTCGGCAGATGTGGTGATTTATTGTTGGAATGTTGAAAGAATTGAAAGGGCTTTGATTTGTGGCCTTAGGATTGCAAGGACAAAAGAGTAGAAGCTATATCTAGCTGCTTTCCCCCCCAGTTGGAAAGAACTAGGACATATCAGAACCACAGCCTGAAGAATGCAATATAATTTGCCTATATTATAATTAAATTATTTTATTAATAAAACTTTTCCATATAATTATTAGTATAAATTTATATTTAATATTACATTTAAATTTTAAATAGTGTTTAAATTATTAAAATAATATATAATATATAATAAATAAATTTTATAATAAGAAAAGTAGTATTTTAAATCTTTTAATATAAATATAAATATATTTTCTATTTTATATAAGGTTAGTATTATTTAAATATATATATATATATAACAGCTAAACTATTTACTAAGTATATATATAAATAGTTTTAAATAAATATAATCGGAAAGCCCCCTTTAAACACTATTTGTTTTTAATAA
The DNA here is from genome assembly GCA_004155055.1 of Monosporascus sp. CRB-8-3. Lineage (NCBI taxonomy): Eukaryota > Fungi > Ascomycota > Sordariomycetes > Xylariales > Monosporascus > Monosporascus sp. CRB-8-3. Next base: position 67,310 of record QJNZ01000051.1, read on the forward strand.
TAATTAGAAAAACGTAATACGAGTTTTAATATACGGTAATAAAGAATTAATTCCGACTGATTTTAAATCCTCTATTTACTTAATTATCACAGATATAATAACGAAACCGAATTCTTAAATAGTTAACTTTCTAGGCTGGCGTTATGTAGAAAACAGGGCTTTAAGTAAGATTCGAACTAATTATTTTTTGTATTTAATTAAAGCAGTATGCTTACGCGTAAAGCGATTAAAAGAGATATTTAGGCCAGTGTTTACTAAGTTATTAAGATATTTTTTATTTTAAAACATTATTAAATATATAAATTAAATTTTTATTATTATAACGTTTTTAATATAATTTATTTATATATAATTTGAATTAAATATAAAGGATTATTAAGAAAATATAAAAACTCGAAAAAATAAAAAGTAATTTTAATAATTTAAAGAAAAAACGTATTACGAGAAAATAAATGTTATATATATACATATTAATTAATATTTAAAAATATATTAAAATTATAAAAATAAATAATTAAAATTAAATAAATAAATTATTAATATAATATTATAATATTGTAATTAATATAGTTTAAAAAGAATTAATAAAATAAAGATATATTTAAATACATTTAAAAAGTTTATAATTTTATATAAATATATTACGGAAATTTTAAAGGTTAATAGGCGAAAATTTAAACTATAGTATAAAATTAATTAAACGAAAGAGCGTAATATAACTTTTTAAAAAGATTTAAGTAAATTTTTAATAAATCGAAACTATTAAATAAATAAATTAAAGCTTAATTATATGTTTAATTTCTAAAAAATAAGAATATAATAATTTTTAATATAAAGACCTTATAATATCCTAATAAAATTATTAATTTTTTTTAAAGAAAAACGACGTAAATATTTAGATATAGTAATGAGAATATGTACCATTAGGTATCTAGCGTAGCTGATTTATCCACTATATACATACACGTTAGTTCTTATAAGCGCGACCGGAGGGTACTTCCAAAAACCGTACCTTTTAAAAGGCCGGATAAAAAACCCGATTAATAGGAGTTTTTTAATACGGTAACAAATACGATTACGTATACGATTAATTTAATTAATTCCCAAAGCTATTAATTACTCCAGTTGTTACCGATATAGTAGCGGAGCTGAAGCTTTAATAGTTTAGCTTTTTTAAGCTTGGCGTTATTTAAAGGAACGGTAGCCCAAGCTGGATTTGAACCAGTTGTTTTTTGCAATTAATCGCAATAGGGTGTTTAAGTTTGTTGCAATTAAAAGAGATACCCAGGTTCGCAACCATTAAGCTATTAGGCCTTAGACATAGTAATAAAAAATAAATAACAGTAAAAACTTTTATTATTAAATGTAATAATATAATAATAAAAATATTATAAAAAAAGGATTTATAAATAATAATTTAGCCTAATAGCTTAATAGTTGCGAGCCTGGGTATCTTTTTTAATTGCGATAGGTTTAGGTATTTTGTTTCGGTTAATTTTAAGAGATAGCTGGTTTAAATTTAGCTTAGGCTACCGTTTCTTTAGGTAACGCCAGCTTAAAGGGAGTTAGACTAATTAGGGCTTCGGCTCCGTTACCGTATCGGCGATAATTAAAAGGTAACTGGGAATTAATTACGATTAAGGGCGTTAGGAACTAATTAATTAATGGGGTGTATTTATCGTTAGTTACCGTATTACATAACTTGCATTACGTTTTTCCGGCCTTTGGCCAAAAAAGGACGGTTTTTAAAGGGGTGCTTCTAGGTTACATCGTATAATCCTTTATACATGTACTTAGTAAATGGATTAGCTTCCTATAGGTAGCTAGCTAAATACCTTAATAGCATTTTATCTTATATAAATAATAATTTATTTATCTAGTTTTAATAAAAAAAAATTAAAGTAATAATTATTATAAAATGAATTTAGAAAATATTAAAAAACATAAAAATTTAAATTTAAAAAAATTAAACTAATATAATAAAACGTATACAATATCTTTTTTGAAAAAATTAAATTCTATATATATTATAAATAAAAACGAATTTATTAACGTATAACTTAATTATATATAACAAATGTTTAATTTATATATATATATATATATATATAAATAAAATATAATATAAACGATATCGATAAATAAATAGCTTTATAAAGTAAATTATATAAAAGAATTATATTTATAAAAAGATTTTTATTATAATTTCGAATGCTATAATTATTAAACCTAAAATTAATTAAACGAATTTAAAAAGATTTAAAAAAAAGGATTTAATTAACATTTATTTATAATAATATATAAATAATTTAAAAAAATTATAAAAGATATTTTACTGTTTAAAAATAAAACAGTTTTAAAAATAATAATATAAAATAAAAGGAAAGAAAAGTTAATTATAATATTTTAAAAAGGTTTAAACGCGATAATTAATATTAAAAATAATAACTGTAATATAATATAAATACGAGTTTAAAAAGAATAAGATATTATGATAGGAAATTATGAAATTATATTGTTATTATAAATTAATTCTAAAATAATAAAGTAATTTTAATTACTACAATATTTCTTTTTTGTAAAATTATAATATCGAAAATTAAAAATGCATTTAAAACGAGAAATAAATTAAATATAAAATTAATTATTAATTTCCTTATTATTATATTACCTAAATACGATATATTAATATAAATTTATAAATATCAAGAATTAAAAAACTACTATAATATTATAAGTACAAGTAATTTTAAATAAAAGTTTAAATAAAGTTATTAAATTAAAATAAAAAGTTATAAAACAATATTTAAAACCGGTAAAATAATTTATTATATTTTATTTATAATAAATATAAAATAAACTTACACGTATTTCGTAATTATATAAGAAATAAGTTAAAAAGAATATATATAACGTTTTAAGTTCTTAATTAAAAATTGGCTATTTTTCGTATTTAAAAGAAATTATAAATTATAATTTATTTTCTTTTATTAATAATTAAATAATATTACCGGTAAAAATATAATTTTATTATGTATAATTATAAAAATAAAGCATCATTTTTCTAAAATTAAATAACATACGTTTTAAAATCTATAAAATAATTATATTTAAATTTAAAATAGGTTCAGTAAATATAGATATAACTATTTTAAATTAAATTATAATTATATAAATATTTTAACGTATTATACCAGCTCGCGAGCTAAACCACCTTGCGAACCGCTTTTTAGCATTTCGTAACAATTAATTTAAATAACTTAATTACAACAGATTTAATTGATTTAATTAACGGTATTCCTTTTCGTTAATTCTTTCTACAGTTTTTAAACAAGAGCACGTATTATATTAAGGCTTGTTACGGACGTATATTACTATTTTTTCCTATTAACTCGTATGTAATTAACTAGCCCTTAACCCGTTTCAGCTAATATTACTTTCATTTAACAAGTATTAAAGCCGACCGATAAAAAACGATTACCGACCGAATTTCCGATCCGTAAATATAAACGTTTGTTATGTAGCTTTAATATATGAAAGATATTTACAAAATAAAAGGTTATAAAGCTTTATTAAAAAATGCGTTGTAAAACTGTAAGGCAAGGCTATAAGGCTTATTAAGGCGCATCAAGGCGTGTCGAAAGGTATATTGCAAAATTTGTCAAAGTAATAATTCGATTTTACGTATATATAATTGTTAAAACAAGGAATTCTAATTAAAAAAAACTTATTATATAAGATAAATAAGTTTTTTAATAATTAAAAAAGGTAGTAATAAAAATGAGTTATTAATAGCTGTTAATAATAGCCGTCGTATACGAATTAGGAGGAAAAAATGGCAATAGAGTGTCCGTAATAAGTTTTAATATAATGCGTGTACTTGTTTAAAAGCTATAAATATTATAAGCAAAACAGAATACGATTAATTGAAATTAATTTAATATATTGTGGTTAAGTTGTTTCGATTAGTTGTTGCTAAGTGGTAAAAAGCGGTTTACGAGGTAGTTTAGCTCGCAAGCTGGTATAATACGTTATAAGTTTTTTAAAATTTATAAATATATTAATAATTTTTTATTAAATAATTAAGTAGATATATCGAAAGTACTTAAATATTTCCTTTATATATTATTTCGACGATCTTCTTATTTATTTAATAGTATAAAAGAAATATATAAGATATATTTATATTTTTATAACTTATTAGTCGTATATCTTATTATTGCTTTTTAATTATAATAAATTTAAAAACCCCGATATTATTAATTGTAATAAATAATAAATTCGAATTTAAGTTAAATTACTATTATTTAAATAACCCCAGCTTAAAAAGCTTATTATTTAAAACTTTACCTCCGGTATTATATTAATAATAACTAGAATAATTAAAGGCTTTTATAATTTGTTAAATTTGTCTTATATTTTATCGTTAATTACCGTATTTAAAACCCGCATTACGTTTTTTATCCGGCTTTATTTAAAAAACGGGTTTTAAAAGTATTTTACGATTGCGATATATAATTTCTTTATATACTTAGTAAGTAAATTAAGATTATGTTATATATATTATATAAAATATATTTATATAAAGCGTCGGCCTAAAAACTTAATAGTTGCGAGCCTAGATATCTCTTTTAATTATAACAGACTTGGGCACCTTATTGCGATTAATTGTAAAAGGGGGCCGGTTCGAATCCAGCTTAGGCTACAGTTTCTCTCGGTAGCGCCAGCTTAGAAGGAGCTAGACTAACTTAGAGCTTCTGTTATATAGCAGGGGGTGCTAAATGCACCCTATATACGAAAGGGCTCTCTTTAAGCGCAAGACATATATTCCGTTAATAGGCTATATTAAATTTATACGAGTAGAAAAAGCACCCGTAACTAGCCGAATGTAACAATATAACTAATGTCCCTTATATTTAATAATAATTTTTTTATTCGCTTAAGTCCGGTTATTATTAAAATAATACCTGTATTATTAACGTTTTTCGTTATTAGTAACGAACTTAAGAATTAAAACCGCTTTAAAGATAAATTCTACTTTAAAATATACGTTTTTAGTAAATGAAATTATATTAATTTTAATTACTTAAATTTAAAAACAATTATAATAATAAAATCCAATATAATCTTATATTTTTAAAAATAATTTTATTTTTAAATATATATTTATCCTTAAGCCTTCGAAAAAAGTTATAATTCGAAAAATGTATTACACGAAATAATTTATAAGTATCTTTAATATAACGATTAAAAGGAAATAAACCTACAATTAGAATTTTACGATATATACTTATAAAGATCAAAAGTACGATATTTTCCGAAAAAAATAATAATAACATTACGAATGAAATTTTTTTCTAAAGAAAAGATTTAGAAAAAAAAATGCGTTGAATTAATTAAATCTAGTAAAATATATAATAATAAACTATTAATTAATACTTAGCGGAAATACTACAAACAATTAAAGTAAATATTAAAATCGATAAAAAAGCAAAACGAATAGATTATAAAATAATTAAAAGTTATAGCTTAAAAATAATATTATAAAATGCCAGAAACAAAATAATAATCGGATAAATTAACGACTTATATATAATAATAATTCCTATTATCGGAATATAAAATACAATTTTTCCAATAATAATAAGGTCGAAATTTATAATAATACGATTAATTAGTAAAAAGTAACGGCTAGTTTTTTAATTATTAAAATATAACTTATTTATAACTTATATAGAAAAATGTTAAAGTAATATTTTTACCAGTTGACGGAATATTTATATATCTATTTAATTAAAATAATATTAATTTAAAAAAAAACTTAAAATATAAGGTAAAATAAGACAATTATAATAAGTTTTATTCGGACTGAAACGGTAACAAGTAAAAACGTTAAAAATTGGATGTATAAAACACCAGCTAAAAAGCGTATTTGAATACTTATTATAAACTTTCTTAATTTATGATATATTCTTTAATTAAAATGCGATATATTTCCGCATTAATAGTAAAATAATACTATATATTTAAAACCGAGTTCTTTTAAATAATATTTAATAAAATATGTTTTTATTAAAAAATGAAAATAATAATAATAATTTAAAAAACAGAGTAACATTTAAAGGAATAAACCGAATCCTAGTATATTTTTTTATTTTTACTTAACGTAATATAATAAACGTTACATTTTACCGCTTAAAGAACTTATATATTTTAAATTTTAAATTTACCACATATATTTTTAAGTTTATTAACAATTTCAAATTATAAAATAAAGATTTAAAATAACGAAATATACGTAAAAAATAAGTTAGTTCCGATTAAAAAATGCGGAAATATAAACATATTAATTTTAAAGCGCTAAGTATATAAAAACGTTCAATTGATATAATGTAACTTATAAAAGGATTTTATATATAACCTAGTATCTTTCCGATAGTGTTAAAGATATTAATAAAATAACTACAAAGTTAATAATAATATTCGAAATACATATAATTTGTAAAATTACTACGAAACGGTGACGATATTATATAATACCAAAAATTAAATTATTTAAAACTCGAAATAATTCATTAATTACAATTTAATACGAAAAGAACCGTTTAAAAGATTTTATAATAATCAAATACTAGATATATAAGAAAGCGAAGGCCAAAAAATAAATACGTCGTAAGCTTAAAAAAAGCCTTTCCGATTAAATTTATGTCAGATATTCAGACCAATTGTTAGCTCTACTAAGCTACGAACCCCGTAGGTCGTATCAGCGATTGTTATTGGACAGTCTCGTATCAGGATTTATATGGGGTCCTGTTCTAGCTCTGTTTTAGCTATAGGGGGCTGTATTTTAATAATTACTCCCCTCCTTAAAGGCTTTGGTTCTTAAGGCCACCGCGTTACCTTCCCGTACGACCGGATTTCTATGCAGGATCTTTTTGCCTGATAATAATTACCCGTATATGGCTAAGTTTGATAATAACGTTTCTGGCTAAACTTTATTTGGCTAAGGCCAGGGGAAAAAGCTTTATCGCAATTTCCTTACAAATTAAGGCAGTATAATACGTATAAAAATAAAAAGTTTAAAGCGTAACCTTTATAACTTCCGACCGTTTTATTTTTAATCTTATCGCCTTATTTTTTGGCGGTATAACTTTCTAATACGCATTATTTTTGCGCAATTTTAAATTTATTTATTCGGTTTTTTCTAATTATTTATTCGGTTTTTTAACCTTTTAAATATTTTAATACGTATATATTTTTGGTATAACTTATCATATAACAAAGGTAATGAGTTTTATAATACCCCCGTAACAGGTAATTAGTTTATTTTAAAAAATATGCCCCCCAAAAACATTAAATTATTAACCAGTTAGGCGTTAAATAAGTTGCTAATATAATTATCATATATTTAAACTAATTATTAACTCCATTAAGTTACAAACCCCATAAGTCGTATCAGCTACTGTTATTAAACAGTCTCGTATCAGGATTTATATAAAGTCCTGTCCTAGCTCTGTCTTAGCTACAGGGGGCTGTATTCTTACAATTTAAAAAATCGTTGTTGGGTTTATGTAAAATCGTTAGGTTCAAGCCGTATTATCCAGGCTAAGCTAAAGATACGAAGTAATTACACCAATAATTAATACGATAAATAATTTACCTAATATCTTCGAATACAGCAGTTATTAATAGTTTTTACGGTAATAATAAATTATATGTTTTAATTGCGAAAAGCTTTATCCCGAAATCGACTGTTATATAATGCCGATATACTTAAACCTTAATAAATCTTATATCTTTTAACTGGTTTAATAAGGGAAATTTCCTGGAATATAATGATTTAGAAAATATTAAGCTTTTTGCGGTAAACCTTAAGTTCGTATAAGATAACTTTACGACCTTTTGCTAATTTTACGACTTTAATTTCGATCGATTTTATAACTTTTCGAATTTTTATTAATTAAAATAGTTAAAATATACCGGGCAATTCTTATTACAAAATACCGGTATTCCGTAATTATAAAACTTTTACAGGAAACCTTTTTTTTAAAAGTTTTAAATTTAATAAAATTTTAAAACGAATAAAAATATCGATATTTTTATCGATTTAACCGATTTTTTCTAAAAAAATCGGATTTTTTTTTTAATTTTCGGATACGATTTAATTTATATAAATAAAAATAATTAAAAATTAAATAATTTTATAATAAAAAATATCGACCGTATAAAAAAATTATTGGGAAAATTAAATATAATCGGTAAAAAGTTTAAAAATTTCGAAATTTAATTTTTGGTTCGATATTAAAAAAACTACAAATAATAATTTGTCCGGTTATTCCGGATTACGAAAACCGTCCAGAATTCGATTAAGAATGGTCGTCGATAGGGGCTGTAAGAAAGTTAAGGCTTGGTAAAGCTTAGCAACCGATAGTACAATTTATTTATTTGTTTAATTTGGTTCCACGGTTACGTTTCCTTTAGAGAGAGTTATTAGCTTTATAATTTTTTTTTTAAAAAAACTCTGGAGAAATATAAATACGTTATATTCGCTATCGATAAATACTTAGGATTTATTTAAGATATTTACATGGAAAATTAAAAGTAAGATATATTAATTATATTATTTAAATACTTTTTAAAAATTTAAAAAAAAACTGAAAATAATTTTTTTTTATAAATAATTATAACGTCCTAAATAAGTACTCCGGACGCATAAATACTCCAGACGATTTTTAGTATATTTTAATTACCGAATTTTAATTAATTACTTTTTAATATTAACAATATAAAACGGTTTATAAAAAAAATAAAATTAAACTTGACCGTTTATATTAAAAAACGAAACCCGAAACTTAATTATATAACATTTAATTTTATATATAAAATCGTAAAATCTACTTTATATAAACGATATACCGGAATACTTTTTTATAACAACCATATATCTAAATCGTAAAAATTAACCTTAACCGAAGAAAATCGATTATTAACCCAATTTTTAACTTAAATACGCGTATGTTTTCTATCCGGCTTTAACATATTAAAAATATAGCCAGTATATTACTTACTTAACGCGTTATAATACACGTCAAAATCAACTAAGTATCGAACTTTGCTAAACAGCAAAAAAAGTTCCATATACATTTAAATCGGAAAATCGATTATTAACGAGTATTATACGAAAATTTAAAGATATTTCGTCAATAATTCGAACTTATTCGGGCTATTATTATAAAATACGGCAATACAAAAAAAATATTTCTAACTTCGACGAAACTAAATTTTAAATAAAGTTTCTTATAATATCGGATATAATAATTACCAATACCGAAAAACGTAAATAATTTAAATAAATCTAATAAAAATTAAAAAATAAGTTACAGTTATTTAAAGAATTAATTTCCAAAATTAAGTTATGCTATTATTTATTATTATAACAAATAAAAATTACCTTGAAATTTAATACCGTAATAACCTATTACTAGTAACTAATTAAAAAATCGCATTAAATAATAATAAATTTAACATTTTAATAAATATATACGGATACGTACGAAAAAATCGAAACGTTTTTTGTTTTTAACGGTTACGAAAACTATTATTTGATAAAATTCGAAAAATATTATCCTAATTACGATATTACTATACTTTATATATCCACGTATTTTTCGTATAAATTTTAACTTTTTAATATATTTTATTTTTTTATTTTAAAACGCGTTTATTCGTTATATATCGAAAACCTAATATAACGCTGATATACCTATATTACTATAAAGGACTTTCTTGCCGGCTTTTTCAACGCCTTTAAAACTACTATAATATCCGATAATATTAAATTTAAATTCGCCAAAATTAACCTTATTTTATTCGATTTTAATAACGTCTTTTCTTATCTTGAAATTCCTTTAAATATACTTATGCTAACTATTTCCTAGGTAACTGTTACCGGTTTTATTTTTCCGCCCGCAAAAACTCTTAAAAATATCCGTAAAGTAATAAAATAAAAACGTTGCTTATAAAAAAAATCAAAAATTATCAAGGTAACTCGCCGATAAAAATATTTAAATCGGTTAATTTTATAACAAAAAGTTATATATTACTTTTATATAAAACCGCTTTTTTTCAGGAAGAAAATATCAAATTATACGAAACGAACCACATTTTAAGTAAACGTCGAAGGATTAAAAATAAACGTTTTTAAAAAGGAGAAATATTTACTATATAAAATAGATAAGCTCTTTTGGCTTAAAAAACAAGGTAGTAAAAAAATACAGCTAATAACAGCTGGAAAGAATCGTTACAAAAAAGTTAAAACAAAGAAACGGAAATATGGCGTTTATAGCAAACCCGGACATAATATGCGTATTTGTAAAAAAGCTGTAAAAACGTTTAATAAAAAAAATTCGATTAATTTAAATCAATACGATATATTGTTGTTAAGTTATTTAAATTTGTTATTGCGAAGTGCCAAAAACCGTCCGGAGTACTTATACGTCCGGAGTACTTGTTTAGGACGTTATATAATAATAAAATCTTGAAAATTTATAAATTTTAAAATATATTTTAATCGACTTTTTTAAATATTAAATTTGAAGCTAAAATAGAAATATAAAACGATTAACAATATAATTAAAAAACGTTTATAGTATAAAATATAAATAAATTACTTTCGTTGTTAATTATATATATTTTTAAAACGGTAATATATATATATAATTATACTTTTAAATACGTATTATTATATTAAAACATATATAAAATTTATTACATTTAGTTGATATATAAAGAAAACGTTATAATATTTAATCGGATGCCGTAATAAGCTTACTTATGCAAGGTCGTTGGGTTCAAGCCGTATTATCTAGGCTAAGCCAAAGATACGAAGTAATTATACCAATAATTAACACGATAAATACTTTACCCAGTATCTTCGAACACGGCAACTATCAATGGTTTTTACGGTGATGATAGATTGTACGCCTCGGTTACGAAGAGCCTTATCCCGAAGCCGACTGTCGCGCAATGCCGACAAGCTTCGACCCTGATAAACCTTATGCCCTCTGGCTGGTTCGGCAGGGGGAATCTCCTGGAATGCAATGACTCAGGAGATGTTAAGATAAGCTTACTTATATATACGTAGCTATATAACTTATGTTATAATAATTACTATTATAAAATAGGACATTATTTTATCAATGAAATTCTAAAGTATAAAAGTAATTATTTAATCGGTTACCGAGTTATAAATATTTATAAAATTTAAAACACGTTAATTAATAAAGTTATTATTGTTCGAAATATATAATTTAACGAAAAAATTACCTTATTAAAAAAGTTTAAAATTTTAAAAAAGTAATTTTATTTACGTTTTTTAAAACAAAGAATAAAATTTACTTTAAAAAAGAAATATTTTTAATAAAGTACATAAATAGTTAAATATATATATATAAGAAAAATTAAAATTTAAACGGAGTATTTTAATTAACGACTAAATAAAACATTTTAAAATAAAAAATTATTAACCTAAAAAAAGTACGAAATACGGAAAGATAAACTTATTATTGAAAAAATAATTATGTTTATATAACCGTTATATTAATAGGAGTTCGAGAAGCCGTAAAATCGATCGAGGTTAAAGAAGATAGCTGGTTTAAAGTTCCTAGCCCTCTTTTCTAGCTGATATCTAACACTTTTAGTCGTAAGACTAAAGGGTCGTAAAGCAGCCATCTTATACGGACTTAAGGTTTACCGCGAAAAGCTTTAATATTTCTAAAGTTATTATCTGCCTTCCAGGAAATTCCTCTGCCGAATTAGCTAAAGAGTATAAAGTTTATAAAATTAAAACTTTTCGACATTACGTAAATAAGCCTTCTAATAGATATTAATCGAGGAATTACGTATTATAAGGGCCTAATAATCGGTTTCGGAATTATATTTTTCAAAACCGGAATATATGATTTATTATAACGGTAAAAATTATTAATCGTTACTTTATTCGAAAGTATTAAGTAGAATATTGATCGTATTAAATAGTAATATAATATTTTGGTATTATTAATTTAATTTAGACAATATAATATAAACTTAGTAATCTTATAAATAACGGTTATATTTAACTATTTTCGTCCTTTATATAATTTTATTATTATTATAATTTTCCGAAATATTTACTACGATTATTAAGTTAATAAAAGAAATAAAAATAAATATAAGGTTTTTTTGAAATATTTAACTTAACATAACGGTAAAGAATAAAAATATTCTACGGGTTATAAACGAAACCGATCTATATATTCTATATTTAAAGAATATTATTCGTAATAAATATAAAATATTAAAAGGCGTATTTAATAAAAAAGAATTAATTTAATTTAGAAATATAATCGATAACCGGCCGGTAAACGACGAAAATTTAAAAAAGAAATTACTCGAAACACGTATTACTTGAATTTATAAAACTTTAATACTTTATTGTATAAAAAAATTTTTTAAATCGATAAATCGGTTATATAAATATAATATATCGTTATTAATATAAACGTTTATAAAATTAAAGATATACTCGTTAAAGTAAATATTTTATAAAACCGCAAAAGGTTATTTATATATTTATAAAAAAGTGAACTTGTAAAAAATATTTAATTGGTTTTTTATTAAAGAAAATAAAAGATAATTTATATATATATATATAATTAATTATAAATAAAATGTAGATTTTATTATATTAGATAATTAATAACGTCCTACACGATTAAGCCGGACATACGATTAAGCAGGACACTTTTCAGCATTTCGCAACAACCAAATCCAATTAATTAACCACAATATATTAAATCCATTTATATTAATCGGATTCTTTTTTATTAAACGTATCTACCGCTTTATTACAAATACGCGTATTATATCCGGGCTTACCGCAAACGTTACATTTCCGTTCTTTTATCGCAACCCTTTTATAACGATTACCTTCGGCCATTATTAACTGTAATTATTTACCATTATTTTCTTTCGTAATTATAAAAATTTATACTTCCTTTTAGTTAATGTTTTTTTTAAAAACATTTATTTTTAGTTTTTTAATGTTTACTAAGAATATAATTCGTTTCGCGCAATAAGCCGTATTCTCCCCGAAAAAAACATTTTCGTACAACAGCATTAAGTTACTTTTTATTAAGAAATTAACCGATTTAACTATCTTTATCGGCGAGCTACTCTAATAATTTTTAATCTGCCTTTATAAATAACGTCCTTATCGAATCGTTTCGGTAATATTCCTAAAAGTTTTCGCAAATAAAAAAATAACGGAATTGGCAAAAGTAAATAAAAGAACCGTCAGTATAAGCATAGCTAGAACTTTTAATTCGGAAAAAACGTAATTAAAATCGAATAAAACAAAACTAATTACGGCAAATCCGGATTTAATATTATCGGTTATTATAGCAGCTTTAAACGTATTTTAGAAACCGGCGATAAATTCTTTTTTAGTAATATAAATAACGTAACGTTATATAAGATTTTCGATATATAGCAAATAAACGCGTTTTAACGGGAAGAAACAAAATACGTCGAAAGGTTAAAATAAATAAAAAAAATTAACTAATATACAAAATATAATGATATTATAATTAACGCAATATTTTTCGAACTTTATCAAATAATAACTTTCGTAACCGTTAAAGATAAAAAAACGTTTCGATTTTTTCGTACGCGTTCGAATATTTCTTATATTAAATTTTCTTAATATTTTTCTAATATATTAATCTTATCTGTTTTTTGGTTTTCGGGTAATTTATCATAATATCGCTATATTTTTTAATATATATTTGGTATAGATATATTAATAATATTAATATATCGTTATTATAAATATCCCTTTAATATTCGGTCTAAAATAATTTGTTATATTTTTACTTTAAGATTTTCTAAATTTAATCGTTTGCTAAAAACGTCTGCTTTACCATTCTTTAATCCCTTACGGTAAATAATAACGTAATCGAATTTTTAAAGATATTTTACATAACGTAATTATCGTCCAACTAATTCTTTGATAATTACAAAATAAAAAATATTTTTATAATTTATATACACCTTTAATTAATGCTAATTTTCCTTAAGATAATATTTAAACTCCTTAAAAGTTTTATTAATAACTGTCGGCAGTTGGTGCTTTAAGATAATCACGGCTGGTAGGCTTGGGCTAAAAAATGTTACCTGGGATATTTTTTGTTATAAAAAAACCTTTTAAGTATGGATTATGTATATAAAGGCGGTTTGTTTTAAACGTTTTTAGTTTGCAAGATTATTAAAATAAAGTTTTGCGTTAATATTTTATATTTGATTATTATAACTGTTGATATAGTAGTATTTTCTGGTTAATTGGTAACTTAGTACGTTATACGAAGTAATTATTTATAGGTTAAGTTAATAGAGAAAGTACGAGATTTAAAAAAAAGTCGTTTAGTTAACGATTCGAAAAAAAGTTAAGTAATTAACGATAGTAAGTAAGTAATAAAATTTTAGGTAATTCCTTATTGAATAAAGCGGTTTATCCGAAACCTTATTCCTTTTTCCTTAGTTAAAACTTTTTTATAATAGGGATATTCCCCAGGACGAATTTTATAGTAAAAAAAAGGAGGAATAAGAGTTTATATTAGATAGGGCGGTAGGAAAAAAACCTGTTTTCGGGGCGTTTTTAAAAGATATTTTATTGTTTTAATAACTGAAAAAGGACCGATTTAAAATTTTTATCTAGAAATAATAAATTATAACGGACTTAAATAAGTTTTATACGTCCTTAGGTATTAGTATAAGCGGTATTAAACGTAACGTTAAGGTACGAAAGGATAGGTATTAATAAGTTGAAAAAAAGGTTAAAAAGTTGAAGTTTTAAAACGAAAGAAATAACGATATTATAGAACGTATAAATATTATGATAATATAGTTATTAAATATGCTTTAATTTAAGATGCGGAGTTTTAAAAGTTTGTATAATACGAGTATATAACCGAAAGTATTATAAAGTATACCGTTTAAAGTTAAGGTTAATAATTTTAAAAAAGTATTTAACGTATTGGAAAGCGATATAAAGGAGATTAACTTATTAAAAAAAAACGAAACGAAACTTAGGAAGTGGTTTATAAAAAAGCCCGAATTTCCGAAAAGAAAGAAGAGTAAGTTACTTAAAGGAAAAAAAGTAATACGTAATAATCCCGATAATTTAGATAATTCCCTTAATATTTTTAGCAACTTTTCGAACCTTAATAACTTAAATAGTTTTAATAAATTAAGCGTTTGTTTAAAGGATAAAAAAGAGATTTTAAAAAGTTTAATAATGTAAATATAAAATTATGTTAAAAACGTTTTAACTTTTCGTTAAATAAGGAAAATTACTTAGTAAGCTAAATTAATTAAAAATTTTAAAGTAACGTCCTATATTTTACGATAGAAGAAATTAGTTATAAAGACGGGATAAAATTAGGTTAACTGGATTAGTTCCGTTTAAAGAAAGTTATTATTAAAATTTATAAAAAGGCGTTTTTAAAGTTAATTATAAATATTAAAAAAGGTACGAAAATATTAAGGACGTTTTGGAGGATTTATATAACGATAAGTAAAATTAAATAAAGGTCCTTTTAAAAAGAATTTAATAAAGTTATTTATAATAAAAAAACCCGGTATAATTTATTATTAAGTTTTAAAAACTTTTCCGTAAGGTAAAAGGTTATAATATACGATTTAAAACGGAAAAATAAATTATTATGTTTTTCATTGTTATAAAGGATTACGTTAATAATTAATATAAAATTATTTAATTAATGTTACGGTAAACGGATTATTCTTTCCAACAGCTAATTGACGATTTTAATAACGAATTCTATAACCGATTTAATAAAAAGAAAAATAACAAACGGTCCGTTAACGTACGAAAGAGCAAAAAAAATAGAAATAATAATAATTTCCGAAATAATAAGCTTATATATAATAAGAATGGAAAATTACTTTATTTTAACTATAGCAAATATAAATATTTAACGAAAAATTATTTTAAGCCGTAAAAAAACGGTAAAGGTAAGAAAAAGAAGTAAGGTTAAAATGGTAGTTAACGTAATAACAATAGTAATAATAATCCAAATAATTAAAGTAATAACTTTCGTAATACCCGTAATAATAATTAAAGCGAAAAGTAATTTATTTTTAAAAGTTTAAAAAATTTGTACCGTTTAAATAAAAAAAATTTTAGCGTTTATATTAACAAATAGCAGCTTTAGAATTTTATGTAATAATACGACGAAATGGTTTAAAAAATAACTAAGGAATTATAAAAACTAAGAACCTTAAGTTATAAGTAACTTAAAACTTTAATTTATAAGGAACCGATTACCTTAAATTACGGCTATAAACAACCGAGAGCCTTGAAATTATAACGGCTGATTGTTTTAAAGTAATTAAGGCGATAATTATAAGTAGCGTTATATTTTTATATATGTATTTCTTTATGGAAAACGATAAAGATAAGTTGTTTTGGAATTTAGGAATAAATGTTAATATTATTAATAATATTAGCAACTTGAAAAAGAATTCGGTATTGGATATTAAGTCTAAGGGAATTTATATTATAATAAGCGGAAAATTTATAGTTATTATTTTTATTAGTATTATAAAGTAGCTTTTAAAAGGTTTTAATAAAAAAAATAATAAGATTATAATAAAATATACGTTATATATTAACGATTTTCTTTTAAAAATATTTTTTAAAAAGATATTTTACAAAAAGAAAAGTTATTTAAATAAAAATACTTTAGTTAATTTTAATAGATTTAAATTAATAATTATTAACGTTTTCCGAAAAGGATTTTTTTTGTAGTTTTATAAAAAATCGGAGCTTATTATTAAAAGCCTAAAATTTTTAAACGATAAGGATTATTAATAGGGATATATATTAAAAAAGGTATTCGGTAAAAAAGATAACGGTAACCTAATTAATAACTTAAAGATAATTTTTATAAGGGTATTTAAAAACGGAAAAGTTTTTATAATAAATAAAGTTATAACGAAAATTATTTTTTAATACCGCCGCCTTTGTTACCTTAATATTAAACGATTAATTTGGATTATTAAGAAGTTTATAAAGATAGATTTAGATTTTAACGATGTAAAATTATTCTTTTATATAACCTATAACGAAAAAAAAATACGGAAAATATTATTTATTAATTTATAAAGGAAAGTAATATACGTAAAAAAAATTATTTAATATAATATAAAAGCCGTTAAATCTATTAATATCGAAAATAATAATTATTTCGGGTTTATTATAAACAATTTGTTACGTTATAAAAAATATTATTTATTTAGGATTAAAAACGAAATATAGTAAAGTTTATATACGTATATTATCCGGATATTTAAACATTTAAAGATGTTATTATTAAATATAGAAAATAAAAGAAAGAAAGCGTAAATTTTACGTTTTAATAACGGTAAAAAATTCGGTATAACGATTATCGAAAATTTCTGCGTAATAAAAAGTATTAAATTTATAATTTTTAACGTTTATAATTAGTATTAGAATAAAGTTATAAAACGAGAGATATAATTTTTTTAAAATAAAGTATACGTAATTACGGCTTAAATAAAAATATCGATATATTTTTAAGATTTTATAATAAAAGTAATAATATATACCGTTAAAAAAACTAAATAATTAATAATAAAAAACGTAATACCAATCGAATACTTTAAAGACGTATTCGAACCTGATAAATCTTATAAGTTTAATAATAATTATTTTTAGATCCTTAATAATAAATATATAATTCTAATCGATAAAAATTATAGGACCAGATTAAAAAAGCTGGTAATCCGTAAAGTAAAAAAAATATTGCTAAGTTATTAAAGGATATATAATTATAAGGTATAATTATTAAAGGACAGCAAATTGCTAATAATACCGTATACTATTATTTATAAGAATTTGGAAAAATTAAAATAATTTTTTAATTTTAAGGATATTATTTAGTTATTTTTATAACTCGTATAAAAATGATTAAAATATTGTTAAAAATAAGGTATTAAAGTAAAAAATAAGGATAATAACGTCGTTTTAAAAAATGATATAAATTAGGAAATTAAATAAATTAAGCGAAAAAAAGGACGTTCGAAAAAGACGGTTTCCGAATTATACGCCTTAAAAACTTTAAACGAAATATTAGAATTAATACGTAAGTTAAAGTTAACTTTAATTTAAAAAAGCGATAATAACATCTTTTTTTATTTTTACCTATTATTAAATACTAAAAACTAAAACGAAAACGGTTATAAGCTATACGTTATAATAAATAACGGTTTATTATTAAAGGAAATTATAAAAAATTTAAAACGTAAAATATAACTTAAAGTTATTTTTATTAAAATTAAAAAAAACTTTTAACGTAAAATTTTTTATTTTATATTAAACGATAAGGTATACGGGTACCTGGTAAATACGAAATAAATACTAAGAAAAAAATATACGTTTATAAAAAAATTAAAAAAATATAAGGCCTATATTTATACCAGGGGATTTATTTAACGGAAAAGAATTAACTATAATAAAACGTTAGTTAGTATTATAAGGGTTATATATTGGAAAGTCCTGATAACGTTAGTTGTTATTTTAAGCTAGTATATATTTTAAATTGATTTTATTACGGTTTATTTAAACGGTAACTTAAAAAAAGATATTTATATAAAGTTTTTTCTTATATTAAAAAAATATTTCGACATATATCCGGAGGATAAAGTAAAATACCAGTTCTTTTTTAAAAAGATTATTAAGTTAATAAACCTTTTATACGGTTTAAAGCAGGCCGGAGTTATTTAATAAAAGAAAATAAAAAAAAATTTTTGCGAAATAAGGTTTTCGTTTATTAATTTCGGACGATATAATATATTATGATCCGAAAATAGGAAACGTTATTGCTTTATACGTAAATAACTTTTTATTTTTCGGCCTTGATAAATAACGTTTTAAGGATATCGTTAAAGGGATAGTTAAGGATGTATTTATTAAGGATTTAAGGGACGTTAACTAATATCTAGGCGTATAAATTATCCGTTTTTTATTAACGAGAAATATTAGGCTGTATTAGTAATAGTAAATTAAAAAATTACTAAAATTAATAAGAGTGGATATTATACGGAAGTAATTTACGTTATTTATTAAGGATTATTTAAAGTACGCCGTAAAAAATAAAAACGTAATTAATAAAAAAGAAACGTACGAATATACGAGCTTTATAAGGAAATTTAATTTTTCCAATTATATTAACAAACCGGATATAACGTTTATAACGTTAATTTAAGTTAGGTTTATAAATAACCCGTTATTTAAATACCAGGAATATATTAAACAATTACCGCAATACTTAAATAGTATAGCAAATTTATTTTTTCGGTACCGGAAATTAGAAAATTACCCGTACCGGAAATATAATAACTTAAGCTTATTCGGAATAGTAAATATAAGTTTTGTAAATAATAAATTAATTAAATTTATAACAGGCTACGTATTTTTTATAATTAAAACGTCCGTATTATAAATTTTAAAATTATAAGGCGTTATTATTAAGTACATTATTAAAGCGGAATACGTAAAAGTAAAAATAATTATAGCAAAAATAACTAAGATTAGGAACTTCCTAATAAAACTAAGGTTTATACCTAAGAATCTTATTTCTATTTTAGAAAATAATATAAATGCGTTAAAATAAATAATAAAAATATAGATAATACGGAAAAAACGCCATATTCGACTGGAATATTATTACGTACGTTAAAAGGTATAAAAAGGCAATATTAACTTTTAATACGTAAAAAGTAAGGATAACCTAATAAATAAGCTAATAAAGCCTTTTAATAAAGTTAATTTCGAGCGATTTATGGTAAATTTAAGATTAAAGAAAATATAAAACGAATTAAAAAGTATTTAAAGTTAATAAATACAAAGGTTTAATAGCCAAGATCACCTAAAGCAAAAGGGCGTATCGGCAGTTAATACTTTAAGATAATTACGGCTAATAGGTTCAGGCTAAAAAATATTGCTTAGGATACCTTTTGTTATAAAAGAACCTTTTAAGTATAGATTATGTATGTAAAGGCGGTTCGCCCCAGACGTTTTCAGTCTATAAGATCATTAAGACAGAGTTTTACGCCAGTATTCTGCATTTGATCACTGTAACTGCTAATAATAACCAAAAATTCCTTATTATTAATAAAGTAATTTAACTCGGTACCGTATAACTTATAAAAGTAAAAAATAATAAGATATAACTTCTTATTATTATCTCGTTAACAAACTACTAGTTATAAAACAAAATTTAAAATATCGGTCTTTAATTTTACTAATTTATTTAAATCGTATATTATTAAAACGGGTTCGCTAATAAAAACGGCCTTAAATTACTAAAAAGCTCCTTTACAGCTAGTGCTTATATAAAGCATCGATTTTTCTTAGTAAATTCTATTAATAATATCGCGATCTTGTTAAAATATCGTATAAATCGTCAGTAATAATTAACGAATCCAAAAAATACTTGTACCTTAGTAACATTAATAAATATTTTCCAACTTTTAATCGCAATAATCTTTTTAAAATTTTTCCTAATATACTTTAAAATAATAATATATCCTAAGTACTTAATTTCCTAAACGTAAAAAATACTTTTTTTTACGATAACTAAAAAATTAACGTTCTGTAAAACTTATAAAATATTATAAACGTATCCTGCATATTTCTTTTCCGTTCTAAAATAAATAAAAATGTTATCGAATACTATATAATAAAAATATTAAAGTACTTTCGAAATACGTAATTAACCATCCGTTAAAAAGTTATTAATACGTTCGTAAATCCGAAAAACATAACGAAATATTCGAATAATCCGTATTTCATTTTAAAAATTATTTTTTATTCGTTTCCTAATTTAATTCGAATTTAGTTATACCCTTTTTATAGGTTTAAAACCGTAAACTATTTAACGTCTTGTAATTAATCCTTAATTTCGGTAATTAAAAGTAATAATATTTTATCCTTAACAATAATATCGTTAAATTATCGATAATTAATAACAAATCGTAACTTCACTTTTTTTCGTAAAACGAAAAATATTAAATACCTTATTAACGACTTAAAACGGTATATATATCCTTTTCGTAATTTATTATTTAAATAATCGAGAAAAACGTATAATTTTACTTCGTTTAATTTATAAATAAAATAAAAAGCTATCGTTTTACCGTTTTTAAAAATTATCTTATAATCCCATTTATTATATTATAATAACTCTATATTAAGCTTTTTTTAAAACAATTTTTTATACTTGTAATATTATAATAATACCTTTATTATCTATTTTAATAATTTCTCGGGTTATATTTGTAAATTATTATTTATTTATCGAAATCGCGTTTTAACGTTTATAATAACGCGCCGTATCTTTTTTATTATACCTTTTGTTTTAAATATATCTTATTTTCTTAAGTAATAAAGTTTTTATCATATCTTTATACTTGCATTCGTTATTTTTATCGATTAAATATTAAGATCTTAAATTTTCTTCGTTTTTCCTTATATTAAGAAACAAGCGGAAACTTACTTAATTAATTTCCTACTTAATTAAAGGGTTATATTAGCGCAATTATAGTTTTCCAAGGATTATGTCGCAATTTATTAATAAGATAATATCGAAATTAATAATTTATCTTTTTCCTTTAATAAAAATCTTAAGGTGATTAATTTTATATCTAATTTATCCGTTATCCTAAGCAAATCTTTAACCTTCGGCATTCTCGACCTTATAAGGATAACTTTTTTTTTCTATAATAACTTTAACTAATGTATTATGTCCGGATTAATATAATTCGTAATCGTTACTCCGTAATCCATTATTACGGTATACTAGTTCTTCTTAATTCATATTCGTATCGTAATAGCATTATCGCCTAGGGCTCCGATTATCGCGTTTAAAGCCTTTTTAAAATATAATAAATTTATACCTCTTCTTACGCCTTTTTACGGCTCTATATCAAAAAGCGTCCCTATTTTAAAATCTGCAATAAATCTTTAATTTCTGCCGCATACTGCGTATTTTATTACTGGAGCTTTTCGACTTATCATTTTAAACGAATTACTTGCTCCTAAAATTATTTAATCCGTCGTCGCATTTTTTATAATTCGTAAATTTACTTTATAAATTCCTTCGCTTAGCTCGTAAAAATCTCAATTATTTCTTTATTTGGTAATATAATCTACAAACTATTATTCGTTTTTTATTAGGCCTTATTTTCTAGCTTCTATTAACTTTTTTTAATAAAACTTTTAATTTCTTCCTTAATTACCTATCTATCTTTCGGGTTTATAGTAAAAGTTAATTAAATACCTAAATTAGTAATAACCCGTTAAAAATGCTTTTTTATTATCTTTTAATTAAACATTTTTTTTATCTAGTAATCATATTATTTAAAATAATAAAAAAAGTTTTTTTATAAGTATAATTCTCCGGGTAACCAGTTTTATAATATTATTTTTTAATTAATCTCATTTTCGTTTGTAAATAATCGTAAACATTAATATTATTATTAATCGTTTTTATTAACTCCTCTTTATTTTTTAAAATCGAACTCTTTTTGATATATCCGGGTTATACGTTAATAAATTATTTTTTTCCATTTTTAAATAAACTGGTATCCTGGTTTGCTATAATAAATAACGTGGATTTTTATATATCGTCCTATTTTTCCTAAATAAAAATCTTCGCTTTATTCGTAACACTCTTATAACCACTTTTATAAAACCCGTTAACTTAATTTTTATCGTTATTTCTCCTATTAAAATTAAATAAATAACTTTTCCTTAATAAAGTTTCTTTATTCTAAATAGTCCTTATGTTATTACGTTATTATATATCGCAATCGGTAATTACTTTTAGGTTTAATTATATTAATTATCTTTTTATTAACTTTTTTATTAATATTTCCTTATTATCCCTTAGGGATAAAGGTTTAATTATATTATCAAAATTAATTAAAAGCCTTGTATTAAAAAGCTTTATATCCTTTTTTACTATAAATATAATATTTAATTTATAATTATTCTTATCGTTAAACCATTCTAATTTTTATAAAACCTGGGGCCATACTGTAAAATATATTTGTTTTTGGTAAAACGCTAATATTAGCTACGTATATAAGCTTATTATTTCGTTACGTTTTAAAATTTCGGGTCCTTTAAACGTATTATCTGTCGTCGGTTTTAACCGCCATCCCGATATTCTCGGTTAAATACTTAAATCAGTCCTTTTTAAATAATTTTTCCTGAATTTCCCTTTTTAAACCGTTAAAAAACTTGGCTATACAAACCTTTTATCCCTAATCTAGCTTAATTATTAATTAAATAAAAATATTACTATAAATTAAAACGGCTCGCTTTTAACGCAAACCTTTTATTTACATTTTTGTTTTTGTTTTTTTGTCCATTACTTTAAATACCTTTTTTAAATTATTCTTAATCTTTTTATAATTATTATAAATTTTTATTACCTTAGGGTTCCGTTATTATAATAGAAAAATAATGTATTCTTTACATACTAACCTAAATTAAATAATTATATTACCCGTGAACAACTTAACCGTAAATTTCATTCCGGTTATAAAAATAACAAATTAAATAAGAAAATACTCGAAATACGCTTAATACTAGTTTAAAAACAATTATAATTTAATAAAAATCCCGTTAAAAAGCTTAGGCCTAAATGGCTTTAAAACCTCTCCGGGTTCCTTAATAATCATTAATTAAATTATCTAAAAAGTTTTACCACGAAAAAAGGGTTGTTTAACCCTTTCCTCTACCTCCTCTTTACCTTTCTCCTTAAGGCGTTTATATATAACCTAAAAGAAAACAATAACGTCGCCTTTTTCTCTCTTAAATTAAATAATACGGTTTGTAATAACGTCAAGCTTTTTTAAGATTTTTTCTGCAAAAAAATAAAGGCATCCCTTTTTATCGCTATCACTCATAGTTCTTTCTAGAATTTTATACGTAAATTGCTTTTCGGCTTATCTGCTAATAAACATAATATTAATCGGAAATTGCTTAAACTTTAATAATATTACTAAATAAAAACTTGTAACATATAACGGCTAAATTAATTAACCAACTATTAAACCAAATCGTACGGCCTATATTAATAGTTATATTACGGAAAACTAAATAATAAAAATAATTTAATTACGTTTAATAATATTAAAAACTTCTTAAATAACTAAATTATATTATAAACTGATATTATCTAAACTATAAAATAACAAACGTATATATCCTTGTCTTATATAAAAGTAATTACTCCTAATTACTAGCTTTACAGTAATCCTATTTATTCTCAATCTTATTTAATTACAGTATTCTTTATAATTAACTTTCGTCACGTAATCTTAACCTACTCGGGTCCCGTTTCGGTCCACTAAGACCGTTTCCGAGGCCTCTCCTCCGTTAAGTCGTAATAATTTACCGTTATAATAAGATATTAACGAAATATTTCTTTTATTCGGCCTTTTTAAATATCGCCGTTAAAATTTGGATTTCGAATTAAATTAATAAATATAATAACCTATTATTTAACGTTGGCAATAATATTAACTTCGTTATACCGCCGTACCGAGTTCTTAAAATCGACTATATAATCTAACGTTAACTACTTTTTAAGGTCCCAGTTATTATTACTTCGTAACCGATTTTTCTCGTTAAACCTAAATTTAAAATCTTTTTAATCTAGGTACGTATTTACTTTTTTTGTAACGTTACTTTTATTTAATAACTTAATAAATATCTTTATTAATTGTTCTACGTCTAAGTCTTACGGCTAACTTGCTACGTTTTCTTTTTTAAACGCTGTTATTTTTTCAGTTACTATCTTAGCTTTTTCTGGTCCTTTCGATAGTTTCTTTTTCAAATCCTTTCGACTACTACCGCATCGACGAGCCTTTGCTTTTAATCGATAACGGCCCTATATATACAAACGTTTTTAATCCGCTCGAAATAATTAAAAGATCTTTAAAGTCTTTTTTTTAAGCCCGGGCCGATTTTTTGATAGATTTATTTCTAAACGCCCTTACGGCGAACCTGCCGTTTTCAACCTTCCGTACCGATTCGATCGGTATTTCGAATATAATATAAAATAAGTAAATCAGGATATTAAATTTGCCAAGAAACGGAACTAGAAAATGCTACTATATCGGTAATTGTAGTACATTTTTAAAATTATAGTTTTAATCTAGGTTATTTATTTCCAATTAAAGGAGAAAGTAGTTAAATATTACTTTTAGCTTTTTTATTCTTATAATGCTAGAGCTATGAATTAAAGCATTTTAATCCTTTTAACGGTTTAATAATAAATTACTATATCTGCTGACATTTTAATTATAAATATTTATTATTATATATATTAATTAATCTTATTACGATAAAAAGTGGCGCCTTTAAAAGTAAAAAAAATATACGAAATTATTTTAATTTAATTTAAAGCTTTATATTAACAAATTATTACTATTAAGTAAGCTTATCTATTTTAAGCGTCCTAGTTATTACTATTAAACCTTTTAAAAACTGTATAGCTGCTTGTTAATAAGGAGAATAATTATTAACAAAAATTATCATTTTAAGATTTATATAAATATATTATTACAAAAAGATTAAGTATTAAATAAAATAAATAATTATAACCCATATAATATATCGTTACCATTTAAAATATATTTTATAATAATAAGTACTATATATCTATTATTAGTTTTATTATTTATATTCGTAATAAATATAATAATTATCTTTAAAAACTTAATAAACTTTTTATTTATTTTAATATATTATAAAATTAAATATTTATAGCCGTTGAAATTTAAAACGAAATTCGGTATTAGTAATATAAGGTAATAATATATAAAATATAATTTATAATACTTTCAAAAGTTATTATATATTATTATACTTCTTATAGTTTTCTCATTTATAGTATATATTTATTAAGAATTTATATATTTTAATATAGGCCTTTAAAATATGACTAAAAAGAATTATATTTTTAATTTATTTATATTAAAATTTCTTTATAGTTTTATAATTATAAAATTATTTATTATTATACATATTTAAGTATTTAAAAATTTAGTATCTTTATAATATTAATTTAAATAATATCAGATTATTATAATAATATAACTTCAATTTCTTTTAATATATTAAATAATCTATATTTATTTCGTTAAAATTTAAGTAGTTAATTTATAAAATAAATATTATTATAGTAGTTTTAACCTTTATTTTCGAAAATTCGGAATTTTATTTATTTTAAACTTAATCGAAATAAATTTTCGTTTTTTTAAAAAAGTAATTGATATAAATAACCGATTTATATAACAATCCTAACGTTTAAATTATACTTAAAAGTATAATAAAGAATTTTTTTATATAATTAACTTTAAATATTAATTATAAACTTTAAACATATAAGTTTTAAGATTTATTTCCAGATATATGTTAAAAATTTAAAAATTTAACGTAAATATTTATATTTATTATAAAAAGGTTAAAAGATTTAAAAGAGCTTTAATTTATACCCTTAATATTGTAAGGGTAAAAGGATTAAAAATATATAACTTAAAATTAACAAAATATAAAACCCTGAACTTAAAAATATAATATAAATACCGATATAGTAATATTTTCTAGTACCGTCTTCTAATAAAATTAACATTTTAATTTACCTATTTTGTATTATACTTAAAGTAATATCGTAAAACGGCAGGCTCGGCGTAAAAACTTTTAAAAGTGGATTTATTAAAATAAATCGGTTCTGTTTTTTTAAAAAAAAAGCTTTAAAGTTCCTTTAATTATTTTAGTTTAAAAAAACGTTTATATACGTAAAGTCGTTATCGATTAAAAGTAAAGGCTCGTCGACTCGGTAACGTCTAGAAAAATAATAGCGTCCGGAAAAAACGGAGGTTAGCCGGAAAGCTTCGCCGTAAAGTAACTAATAAAGGCCTTCGTTAAATTATTAAACGAAAACGCCGTAAAAAAAATCGATACGTACCTAGATTAAAAAAATTTCGATTTTAAACTTAACGTGAAAAATCTATTACAAAATAATAACATCTAGAAAATATAAAAAACGGTTATTTAAATAGCCTTAATAGCAATTAAGTACCGAACCGATAATTCGACGAAATTTACCTATATTAATAAAACTGAATTAACCTCTGCAGTTATTATTAGTGTTAAAAAAACCCCTATAATAATGCTTATTATACTTTTAAAAAGAACGGAAATAATTAAAATACTAAAGCATTTATATGAAGCGCAATATATCGATTTAAAATAAATTTTTAAACTTAATTTGAATATATTAAATAAAATGAAATAAATAATCTGTATTAAATTATATAATTAACTTTAAGAACTTAATACGGCTGTATAACGAAATCGATATACCTATTAACGTTAAATAATACATTACTATATTTATAAACTTAATTCGAAACCGGAACTATAACGGCGATATATAAAAAGATAGAATAAAAGTAATACTTCGTTAACATTTATCTAAAACGGTAAATTAGGTACATAACAACTTTATTATCGAATTTCGAAGGAAAATATCAAAAAAAAAAAATTAATAATAACTATAACGCGAATTAAAACCGGCAAAACAAGCCCTTATTAAATAAAGAAACCAGCTACTTTAACTTATTTATAATAAATACGGCTATAGAGCAAAATATGGCCCAAAAAACAAAAGCGTAATATTAAATACAAGCTTAACTTTATCCCGAAAAAGCTAAAGAATTTATATAAAACGGATAAAAAAACTTTTAATAACTTTTAAAGCGGCGGAAAGGTTTATATAGCTTTATAACAAGCTTAAAGCTATAAGAGCTGTAAGAATACAGCCTTTTATAGCTAAGAAAATTAGGTTAGAATAGGACCTTATATAAATCCTAATACGAGATTGTTTAATAATAGTTGTTAATACGATTTACGGGGTTCGTAGCTTAATAAAGTTAATAATTAATTTAAATATTTAATAATTATATTAACGATTTACTTAACGCTTAATAAGTTAATAATTTAATTTTTTCGGGAGGTATATTTTTTAAAATAAATTAATTACCTTTATTATATGTTAAGTTATATTAAAAATATATATGTATTAAAATATTTAAATGGTTAAAAAGCTAAATAAATAATTTAAAAACCCAAATAAATAAAATTATAATTGCGTAAAATAACGGCTATAAGAAAATTATATTATTAAAAAATTAAGCGATAAAATTAAAAATAAAACGGTCGAAGGTTATAAAGGTTACGTTTTCAACTTTTTATTTTTATACGTATTATATTACCTTAATTTGCGAGGAAATTACGATAAAGCTTTTCCCCTCGGCTTTAGTTAAATAAAGCTTAACTAGAAACGTTATTATTAGGTAAAAGATCCTGTATAAAAATCAGGTCGTACGGGAAGGTAACGCGGTAACTTTGGGGATTAAGGCTTTTAGGAAGGGGAGTAATTGTAAGAATATAACTTTTTATAATTAAGAAAATTAAGTTAGGACAGGACTTTATATAAATCCTAATACGAGATTGTTTAATAATAGTCGTTAATACGATTTACGGGGTTCGTAGCTTAATAGAGCTAATAATTGGTCTGAATATCTGATAAGAGCGTATTAGTAGATATGGTAATTTATTATTAAAGCCTTAAAAAGATTAAAAAGGCTTTAATTATCCACCGGAAAGTTATAAGGTATTAGTCGCAATAATTTTCTAAAGGTGGGTGGTAGTCTTTTTTTTTATTCGCTGACATAACCCAATCAGCTTTTACAGGGACAGCTAAATGGAGTTTTAATAGGCCTTACTTTCTGTTTTAAGCTAATAATCCGTTTAAAAATTGTTACGACTAATACCTTATAGCCTTCCGGCAGATAGTCTTAGAGTTATAAGGATAAAAAAGCTAAAGGTTATATTTAACTGCTTTTATCTTAGTTAGAAATAAGTAATGTAAAATTAATAAAATGTAAAACCCTAGATTTAAAAATATAATATAATTGCCGATAAATATAGTTAAATTTTTTAATAAATTTATTTTTTTATAATTACTGTATTATATTATACTTATATATCGTGTTATTTTTTAAATAAATTTTGCTTTATAATCTCTTAATTTTTTTTAATATAATATAATCTTAGTTTTTTTTAAATAAATTTAAATTGTTAAGTTTATTATTATTTTATATATGCTATTTCTTATTTTATATATTAAAAGTAAATAATAAATATTACGAAAATAAAATAATTTAAAAAGTAAGCGACTTATATATATAATACGTTAATAATAGTAAATTATCAGAAAAATAATAATATTCGATAATATTACGAGCTATTTATTATAAAAAGCGTAATATACTCGGACGGAGAATTAATTAAACAGCGTTTTATATAGATTAATAATTATAACGATAATGTACGGCTTTTATTATATTCTTTTTTTACGATTTAAAGTATCTTTTTTAAAACTTAAGTTGTTTCTTCTTTTAGTTAACCGACCGATAAAATTATATTACACGATTTAATTTTAATCTTTAATTAGAAGCATAATAACTACAAACTATATTATAGCCGTGGGTAAAAACGGGCCCGATAGGAATAGTTTATTAATGATAGCCATTAATAAAGCTGAGATCCCGATCTGCCGTTGGTAAAAGGGACTCTCGATCTCACTGTATGATCACTGAATCTGAATGTCCATCTTACTAAGTCTTGTTTCGACAATTCGGTACCAGCTCTGACTGGCAAAATGGTCATCGATTCGCAATAGCGCCCTCTAATACATCATAACGTGCTAGTTTTCTATCGGAGTAAACGCTCATTCGTTTAAAGCACTCCATCAATAAGTTAATAAATAATAGTTCAGTAAATATTTATAAATTTAAAAGTATTAAATTCGGGGCTATATAGTGTATCCCATATAATTCGCCAAACGTGGCATACATGGTTACCGATACAAATCCTACATATAAATATGTAATGCGCTATTGCAAATCGATGCTTCTAATCACATGGCTACAGTATAGCCGTCTACATCAATGATGGCAAATTCCGAAATTCTGACAACCCCCATGGCTTCAACCCGCACGTATCACCTAGTCAATGGGCAGTGCGCAACACAACATGATCCGGATGCTACTGCCTCTAGGCCAACGGTGCCTTAGATGTACCAGGCTGTGTGGAAAGACCCACAGGGATTTGAATCGGCGCTGGAAGTCACGAGTCCAAAGGAAAAAGCAGAACTCAACCTCGACTGAACCTGACTACATTTCTCAACTCCCATCGCGAGAAACTCAATTGCTTGCTTTGATGACTCGTCAACTCGACCGCCGCGGCGATTTCCGTGAACTCGACGACCTTTCCGACCCTGAATTCAACGAGTTATACCTGGACGCCATGTCTGGAGCACGGGACCCTACGGACATTGACTTAGACTTCTATGGTAAGTATGACGCTTATTTGAAATATCAGCTAGACTAGTCTCACAAACCCTATGCAGGTGATGAGCAGCCTGTCAACGGGCTCAATGCCCAGGTCTCGTCATTTGACGTAGCCAACTGCTGGAAGGAGACGGGCTCTCTGCCGGCAACACCGCCGAATTCCACTCCCACCAAGGCTAGGCAAGCATCTCCAAGCCCGGCCCAGCAACAAGTTGGAGGCCTTGATCCACCCTCTCCTGCCGCTCCATTACCGGCTCTCCGAATCAAGAACGAAGAGCCATCCATACCGGACTCAAACCCCAATCATGTCGAACAACCTGCCTTGCACAACCCATATGCCGGTGTCCTTTACGCCTGGCAACTATCTGAATCTGTAGACTCCTTTCTAGCCCGACTCCCGCCCTCAATTACTCCTCAGACCAAGTCCAGGCGTTGGATCTTCA
This sequence comes from Monosporascus sp. CRB-8-3, assembly GCA_004155055.1. NCBI lineage: Eukaryota > Fungi > Ascomycota > Sordariomycetes > Xylariales > Monosporascus > Monosporascus sp. CRB-8-3. The sequence continues at coordinate 98,329 of QJNZ01000051.1, forward strand.
TCTGCAACCCCTACGTGAAGCAAACGTTCGCTCCAAAGGAACCAGCCCCGTCAAACAAAGTAAGAGGCTGTGAAGATGAGGCACCCCAGCCAGCTGAAGGAATGGACCTACCCACCTTCCTCCAAGGTGGCATGGAGCGCCTGCACATCCTCAGCAATTTCATAGAGGGGGCCGAAGATGCTAACCTGCCTCCCTCAAGGAAGAGTCTGGAGATAAGGAACGAGCGAACCCGTGCCGGTCGGGATATTCTTCACCTGGTATGGACGCTGCGAGTAAGATCTGGAAAAGTGGGTACCACATTCCCTTAAATCTTCATGTTCCTTTCCCCACACGGCAACCCCAGCCATGCTAATATCCTCCGGCTATCCCGTCCAGTGGATGCTGTTCCCTACCGCGGAAAAAGTCGACCAGGTGTGGTGCCTCGTAGCCATGGCCACGGCCAAGGGCGAACTCGGCATCGCAGCCAAGGTTGAGCCACGACCAATACCCACAGTCCCTGGTCCAGTCAAGAAGGGGCGACTGATCTGCATATACACATACGATTTCCGCGACAAGGGCGACATCAAGCGGGTACTGTCCAAAATGAGGGACCTTGGCCTTGTTGCAGCCCCGGGGGATGGCAAGCGGTGTTGGTATAAGACTGGTAAGTCCACCGTAGTCCATAGATAGAGCCATTTACCTCCTCTAATGCTTTGCCGCAGACGCATACACATACCTAGGAATATATGGGGGTAATCCATGGGGCTTGGGAGCGTCCATCTACGAGTCAAACGATTTCCCCAGCGAGTAGAAATTTTTGACTAGTGGGATTTTCATAGATTTCCGATTCCCGTAGGAAGGTGACCGGACTGGCTCGGGTGAGAAAGTCATCAAGTGCACAATTTCCATGGCGCAATCCAAATATTCCAAAAAGGAGACGGCGAAGAGCTAATATCTCACGGGGCGGTGGAGGGCAACATTAACAGATCAACAGGATATTATTTTTATTTTATATAATCATATGCAAACAAAACACTGCATTTGAATGCCCCACCCATGGTGTTAGATCTAGCACTCGCCCACCGAACCGCCCAAAACGTCGACTCATACCGCATGCAACTCCCGGGCGGGGTCGACGGGCGAGTGGTGGACATGCTGAGCGAGGATTTCGAAGCGGACGGCCGCGACTCGGACGCTTCCGTGGTTGCGATGTGGATTCATTCATTCGAGGCGGCAATGCCCGCTGACAGCGGACATTCTGTCGGTGATGAGCTACTAGGATCGCCAAAACATACCGAGAGTCTTAAGATACACAGCGTGGTGGAAAATCCATGACTAGTGATGACGTCAACTTCGTATGTGCCAAAACCCCCCAATAATTAGGCATTTTTGCCCATCCGCCCTGGTTCGGCACTCTAACCACCGCTCTTGATGAATTTGGGCAAATAACTCCAAACGTCGAAGAATGGGACGGCGAGCCCTAACATAACCCTCGCATCCCCTGCGGGTGCCGTGCCAGATAGACCTCCCGATTTATGTGCCCTGCGGACTCATTCTTGGCGTGGGTACCCTTAGGTTGGCCTAAAATTTTTGGGCACCCGAAACTGATTAGCAAAGAGGAAGAAATTAATACAAACGATTATTACAATATTACACGGCCAGTTAGCGGTATACAAACGTACAAACCTGAGGTTTAGGTTAAGGCCTGGCGGAGGTAAGTGGGACGTATAAGTTACCGGGATTAAGAAACTTAGTATATGCTATGTATTAAGATTTTAAATAGAGATTTGCTATTTGTGCTGTATCTATTAGCTAACAGGGGGTGCTAAACGCACCCTATATACGAAAAGGCTCCTTCTAATCGGAAGATATATGTTCCGTTGCTAAGCTATACAAAAACTATACGCATACGAGAAACATACGCAAATTAGCCTCAAAAAACAATATAATTAATATCCCTAATATCTGATAATTAAAAATTTTATTCACTTAATTCGCGTTATTATTAATTAATTAACGGTTATTAAAATCGTATAAGCTATATATTAATATTAATTATTTATATAGTTTATTTATTATAATAATAACGGTATTGTATACGTTTTTTACTATTTATAACGGACCTAAGAATTAGGACCGTTTTAAATATAAATTCCAAGTTGAAACGTACATTCTTAAAATATAAAATTCTATCGATCTTAATTAATTATTTTCGTAACTTATTAAATTTATAAAATTTAATATAATTTAGTATCCGAAAAAACGAATCCGTTATACGAAACGAAATAATACCTTAAATCATTTTTTAATTATATTTATATTTTCCGGTAACATAAATCTTATAAAATAAATTTTAGATTTAATATTTTTAGTAATTAAAAAAATGAGGTTTTTTTAAACTTAAGGAAATAATACGTTAAGTTAGTTAAATCCGGTAAAATATATAATAACAGGTTTTTAATTAATACTTAACGAAAATATCGTAAAAGACTAAAGTAAATCTTAAAATCGGCAAAAAGTTAAACGAAAAAATCGTAAAATAATAATATTAAATTTTAAAAACGAAAATAACGATTATATAAATCAATGATTTATATATAATATTAACTTTTAAAATAACAATTTAAATAACTATATTTTAAATAATAAAATGGTATAAAATTAATAATAATTAACTTTTAAATTATTTAACTATAGCTTATTTATAATTTATATTTAAAAATATTAAGGTAACGCTTTTAACCTTTTACGAAATATATTACGGATCCTATTAATTAAAACGATTTTAATAAGAAAATATTAAAAATAACGCTTAAACGTAAGGAAAAACTTTAAGGCATAAATTAAAACGAAAAAATCGTAGAGGTTTTTATTCGGACCGAAACGGTAACAAGCGAAAATGTTAAAAATCGGATATATAAAAAACCCAAATAAAACGTACGTAAACTTTTTTTTACAAATTTTCCTAATATTATAACGTATTCTTTAATAAAACCTCGGCAAATTTCCGGTTTAATAATAAGATAATAACATATATTTAAAGGTAAATATCTTCCGATTACATTTGCTCTTTAAAAATTAACGGTTTATAAAAAAAATAATCTCCTTAGAGAAAACGTGACCGTAGAACAAAATTGAACAAATGGATAGATTGTGGTATCGGTTGCTAAGCTTTACCAAGCTTTAACCTTTTTATAAACTGCCTTGTTATGTCCCTATCGACGACCATTCTTGACCGAATTCTGGACGGTTTTCGTAATCCGGAGCAGCCGGACAAATTATCGCTTGTAATCCTTTTTATATCGAGCTAAAAGTTAAATTTCGAAATTTTTAAACCTTTTACCGTTTATATCCAGCTTTTCCAGTAATTCTTTTATACGGTAAATATTTTTTATTATAAGGTTATTTAATTTTTAATTATTTTTATTTATATAAATTAAATCGTATCCGAAAATTAAAAGCAAAATATAATTTTTTTAGGAAAAATCGGTTAAATTAATAAAGGTATCGATATTTTTAATTTGTTTTAAAGTTTTATTAAGTTTAAAGATTTTAAAAAAAACGTTTTCCGTAAAAGTTTTATAATTACGGAATATCGGTATTTTGTAATAAAAATTACCCGCCATATTTTAATTATTTTAATTAATAAGGATTCGAAAAGTCGTAAAATTAATCAAAGTTAAAAATAATTATCGTAAGATTAATAAAAGGTTGTAAAACAGCTATTTTATACGGATTTAAGGTTTACTACAAAAAGTTTTACATCTTTTAAGTTATTATCTGTATTCCAGGAGATTCCCCCTGCCGAACCAGCCAAAAAGCATAAAGTTTATCAAGGTTAAAGTTTGTTAACATTACGTAATCAGTTTCGAAATAAAGTTTTTCGTAACCGAAACGTATAATCTATTATTATCGTAAAAACTATTAATAATTACCGTATTCGAAAATATTAGGTAAAATATATATCGTATTAATTATTAATATAATTACTTCGTATTTTTGGTTTAGCCTAGATAATATAGCTTAAACCTAACAACCTTGCATATAACTTTTATATTTTATAAATAATAAAATTACTATAAACCGGTAACGGTGTTATATAATACTTAAAATTAAATTATTTAAAGTTCGAAATAATCGTTTAAGTATAGTTTTATACGAAAGAATTCCGCTTAAAAAATCTTATAATAATCGAATATTAAGTATATAATAAAATAAAAACCTAAAAATAAGTACGTTACATATTTTTAAAAAAAACCCTAATTAAATTTAAAAAAAATTAGTAATTTTATAAATTTCGAAAAGTACGCGGAAAAATATAAATACGTTATATTCGCTACCGATAGGTGCTTAAGTTTCTTTTAAGACACTTATTTTAAAAACCGAAAATAAAATATATTAATTATAACGTTCGAAAATTTTTTAAAAATCTTAAAAAACTAAGTTAACATCTTTTTACAAACAATCGAATACGATAACGAAATCTTAAACAAATTACTAATTTCGAAATCCATTATAATCGCCTATTTTTAATATTAAATTTAAACCTTTAACACTTTATACTTTATACTTAAAACGAAAATATAAAACGTTCAAAAGGTATAATTAAAAACAGGATTATAATACCGAATAACGCTAAGTTACTTTTATTCCTAATCGTATATATTTTTAAAATAATAATATATTTATATAACCGTATCTTTAAATACGTATTGTTATAATAAAGCTTATATAAAATTTAGTTTATTTATTTAAAGTATAAAACCGGCATTATAATATTTAATTAAAAACCTTAATAAACTTATTTATAAATATATAACTAAATAAATTGCGTTATAATAATTACCGTTATAAAGAAAAAAATTAAAATTTAAAAACTAAATTTTAAAGCATAAATTAACTTTTTAATCGGCTACCGATTTACGAATATTTACGAGATTTAAAGTCTATTAATTAATAAGGTCATTATTATTTAAGACGTATAATTTAACGAAAAGGCTACCTTGTTATATAATATTAAAAACTTAAAAAATAGGTTTTTCTACATTTTAAAGGAAAACTATAAAATTTATTCCGATAAGTAAAAGTACTTAATTAAAATAATAATTATTTAATATGTATATAAAAAAATATAAAAAATTTAGACGAAATAATTGAATTATTAACTAAATAAAACATAATTCAAAAAAATACGGAATAAAAAAATAAACTGATTTATAACAATTTAATTATCCTTATACGACCGTTATAGGCTAATTATTTCTATCCTTTAAATTATTATTTTTTTTAATATTTATTTTAATACCTATTACCATTATTACGTTAACGGCAAAATTAAAAATATGTTGCTAGTAATAAACGGAAGCCCCGTATATATTCCGTATTAAAAGAAAATTATCCGAAACGAATATAAAATATAAAAAGCCGCTTTTAATATAATGCGTTTAAGCCTGTTTATAAATACGTATAATAACCGACCGGTAAATTACGAAAATTTAAGAAAATTAATTACCCCAAATACGTATTACCGTAATCGGAAAAATAATAATGCCTTGATAAATAAAAAAAGGGTTAAATTCTAAAACCGAATATATAAATATAATTAACCGCCATTATTATAAGGTTTTAAAAAACTAAATATATACCCGTTAAAAATATATTCCGTAAAGGCGAAAAAACTTATTTATTCAGTTATAAAAAAATACGATTTTAGAAAATAATTAATTAGTTTTTTATTAAAAAAACAAGCTTTAAGGTATATAAAAATGTTTATTTACAAATTTAATAAATATAGCTAGTTATAAAAATATAAAGTACGTTTTATTATATAAAACAATTAATAACTTAAAATCATTTATAATAATATATATATTTTTACTTTAATTATAAAATTATATAAACCGTTCATTTTTATAGCAGTTAAATTTAACTTAAAGTTTAAATAATATAACGCTATTAATGTTATTATTAATATTAACTTATTTTACGAAATATATATAAAAACGCCCTGAAGGTAACTTTAACGTAAAAAGATTTTCCTAATTAAAGGTTTTTTATATAAGTTAAAAGAATTACCGTTATTATAATAAAAAAACTTTGCGGGGATATTTAAAAAATTAGAACTTAATTTTTTTTATAAACCTTATTATTTTATTCGTAAATAATATCGTAATAATATGTTATAAAAAAGATGGAAATTTCGGTAATTAATTAAATTAATAAGTTAGGAAACAGTATGCGTTTGTAAAAAGTAAAAACTTATAATAATTTTTTAATATCGAAATAATTAAAAATAAACCTAATAAAATATTCATGATCTTAATTTAATTTTAAAAATAAACTAATTAACTTAATCCTTAAAAATAATCTAAATGACTTTTTAAAAACGATAATAATTAAGGTTAAATTATTACTAAATTTGAATTTAATTTATTTAAATTTTATTTTTTAAATTATAATTAATACGTAACTTAATATATTCTTTACCGTATCCCGATTTACCCGTTTTAACTTAAACTTTAACGACGTATATTAGAAAGCTACTAGTTAAGTTAGATTATACTTAATCGGGATTAAAATATTAACGTTATAATTCTAAAACGAACATTCGTTATATATTTAAAATAATTCTTTTTTCGATAAACATATAATTAATGAAAAGAAATTTTAAATTTACGTTATAAAATTGTTTAAAGAAAATAATAAAATAAAATTGTGATTTTTTACGTAAATTATAGAAAAAAAAGTTTTATTCTCGATTAATTAAAAAGTTAAAATTATTTTAAATGTTAAACGATTAAATATATGATAGGAAAATTAATAAATTATATAGCTTGCTACCGTCGACGTCGCTTTATTTTAAATAAAATTACAATACATAAATATATATAATGATTAATTAGGAAAAGTGATAAAATGAATTTATTTAAAATAAATTATATATTAATAGGTAATATATTAATTAATAGAGTAATTAAAGCTGTATAAATAAAATTCTTTAACCATTTTAAAGAACAATTAAAATTAATAAATATTATGGAAACCTTTAAACTGTTAAAAAATACTTTATAAATATTTTAAAAGAAAGTTAAAAAATTAAAAAGTTTAATCGCCGGAAAAAGGATTAAATAAAAAACTATAACTGTAAAATATATTAATAGGTAACATTTAACGCTATAAATACTTTAAAGCGTTAATAAGGTATATGAATTATTAAAAGATGTTAAATATACCTTATATACGAAAAGGCTCCTTTTAATCGGAAAATATATATTCCGTTATTAAGCTATATAAAAGTGGTAGGCGTACGAAAAATATACGCAAATTAGCCTAAGAGAATAATATAACTAATATCCTCTATATCTAATAATATCCCCCTTGCTATTTGCGCTGTATACCCCACGTTTCAGCTAATATATACCTAGCATAGCTGTTAGTTTCCAACTAGTTCTACCTTAAAATCCGAAGCGTCACGGCCGTACGTACCGCCTTTTTCAGAATTCGAGATAACCGTTATAATCGAAATAACGCAATATTATTACAACGAAGTTATTATAACTATTATATAAAGGTTATGGTTAAAAAATAATTAGAACTAAAAACGTTATAATTATAGGTAAAAACTAATAAGTAATAGATTTATAACGGTTATAAGTAACTATTAAATGTAGGATATAATACGAATAATAAAGGAGATATAATATAAATAATAAATCGTTTTACATAAAACTAGTTTATTAAAAAGGATTATTTATATATAAAACACTAATATATTATACGAGGTAAACTTTATAATTCGTATATTATTTTATAACGTTTATTAATAATATAATTATATTAATAAAAGATTTTTAATTAATTAGTTTTTATATAAAATCGTTAAGTTTAAGGCGTATTATTTAAATAAAATTAAAAATACGAAATAATTATATTAATAATTAATATAATAAAAACTTTACTTAATATTTTCGAATACGGTAATTATTAATAATTCTTACGGTAATAATAAATTATACGTTTCTATTACGAAAAACCTTATCCCGAAACCGATCGCATAATATTAATAAGCTTCGACCTTAATAAACCTTATACCGTTTAGTTAATTCGGTAAGGAGAATTTCCTAAAAGGCAAATAATAACTTAAGGGATATTAAACTGTTCGCGGTAAATTTTAAATCCGTATAAAATAGCTGCTTTATAACCCTTTACCGGTCCCATAATTAAAAATGTTAGATATCAACCAGGAAAAACGGCTAAAAACTCCAAACCAGCTACCTTTAACCTCAATCGATCGTACAACTTTTCGAATCCCTATTAAACAAAACAGCTGAAATATGCCGGGCAATTCCTACTATAAGATACCGGTGCTTCGTAACTGTAAAGTCTCTACGAAGGACGTTTTTCTAAAAGTCCCTAAGCTTTATAAAGCAATTAGTTTTTATAAGATAATAAGTAGTTATTTATTTAAAATAAATAAATAACGTATTATTATCTTATATAAAGTCGTTAGGTTTAAGCCGTATTATCTAGGTTAAACTAAAAATACGAAATAATTATATTAATAATTAATACGATAAATACTTTATTTAATATTTTCGAATATGGCAATTATTAATAGTTTTTATAGTGATAATAGATTATATACTTCGGTTACGAAAAGCCTTATTTCGAAACCGATCGCGTAATGCCGATAAATTTCGACTTTAATAAACCTTATACCCTCTGGCTGGTTCGGCAAAGGGAATCTCCTAGAATACAATAACTTAGGAAATATTAGGTTTTTCGCGGTAAACCTTAAGTCCGTATAAAATAGTTACTTTACGACTTTTTACTAATCCTACGATTAAAAATGTTAAATGTCAGCTAGGAAAAAAGGTTAGGAACTTTAAATTAGTTACTTTTAACTTTAATCGATTTTACGATACCTTTTCGAATCCTTATTAATTAAAACAGCTGAAATATACCGGGTAATTCTTACTATAAGATACCGGTATTCCGTAATTATAAAGTCTTTACGGAAAACGTTTTTTTTTTAATTTTTAAATTTAATAAAGTTTTGGGACGAATTAAAAATATGGATACCTCCGTTAATCCAATTAACCTTTTCCAAAAAAATCAGATTTTACTTTTAATCTTCGGATACGATTTAATTTATATAAATAAAAATAATTAAAAATTAAACGATTTTATAATGGAAAATATCGATTATATAAAGGAATTACTAGGAAAACTAAATATAGGCGGTAAAGGGCTTAAAAATTTCGAAGTTTAACTTTTAGCTTAATATAAGCTAAAAAATTACGAACGATAATTTATCCGGTTGTTCCGGATTACGAAAACCGTCTAGAATTTGGTTAAGAATAGTCGTCGATAGGGGCATGATAAGGCAGTTTAAAGTTACCTTGGAGTAAGACGTCTGTAAGAAGGTTAGGGCTTAGTAAAGCTTAGCAACCGATATTACAATCTATCCATTTATTTAATTTGGTTCCACAGTTACGTCTCCTTTAAAGAGAGTATTATTATCTTATAAAAGCGAGTTATATAAATAAATAAACCGTTTTTTAAGATTTTCGTAAAAACGAATTTATATTAATTAATTATAACGTATTAAATTAATTTAATCTAATACGATTTTTTACTCTTAAATATCTTTATAACTTTTTTATAAATACCTATATATTATCCGAGTTTATTATAAATATTACTTCTTTCATTTTTTAATTAAATCTTTTTATAATAATTACCTTTAGTTTTTATTAATTGCGATTATTTATAATTACGTTTTTTAGCTATAAAAACTTATATTTCTCTTATAATTAACGTTTCTGTTTTTATATATATTTAAAAAGGTTTTAATATTTTTATTTTCTAAGTAGACTGTTTTAAAGGTTAACTTAACACATAATTTTCCTTTAATCGTATATATTTTAATATATACTATTAAGATCTTATAGTTATAAGCCAGGTCCGCTTTTTTCAACTACGCTTTAATACATACGTTATATACATCGTTTTTTAAGATTATACGTAATTTCGTTATTATTTTCGTAATAACTTTATAACCTCTTATCGCCCTTTATATAAGTTCCTCGCTATTTAACCCTTATTACGTTAACTGACTTTTCTTTTATATTACGTTTAAAGTGATAGTTTTTTCTCTATTAATAGATTTTAGTAACTACTATTTAAGGTAATCTCCCAGGTATTCCTATGAAAAAACACCTTTAAAGAAAATAATACTTTCGAATTTTACGCTAATTTAAAAACTAACTTGCTATACAAAAATATTAACTTTAATAAAACCGAAATATTACTTTTTTTTACAAATGCCCATTTTTTTAAACCTTAGTATTTTTTTTAAACAAAAAGTGATTGATAAATTAACTTTAAATATATTTAATAATACGAAGTAGAAAATGCTTGTTAAAATTTTATAAGAAATAAATAAACTTTTTATATTATTTAAAAAATATATATTAAAATGAAAGCGTTCTTTAATTAATTCGTTTATTTGAATTATTATTAGGTATATAAAAAAGATTATATTTAGACAAAAATTAATTATTTTACAAATAAATTTAATCTTATAAGATTAATGTTTAATAAAAATAAACGTTAAAAATTTCTATAATTTAACTAAATATCTAACTTTCTACTTATTATAAGATGTATATTAAATTAAAAGGCTTTAAATTTTAACCGATATATATTATTACGGTTATTGTAACTTTTTAAAGTTATAAACGCCTTGTTATCGCACTTTTTTATTATTTAGATAGTAATAATAATAAAAATTATATTTAATAATAATTTTCTTTTTAATTACCGCCTGTATAAAATCTTACAATACGATTTCGAAGTTATATAAAACTTCGAAAAATATAAGCCGTTACCGCTGAATAAATATTACAACAAACGTTTAATATTACCTTTAACGAAAAAATCTTAAACAACATAGAACCTTTTTAAAATGTTTTAAATAATAGGCGGAATAATATTGAAAACGGTAACCGCTATCCTAATCGAAAATATTTTAACGATATAATCCATACTTTTAAAAAATACCCATTTACTTACACGAAAGCATAGCTAGATATCTTAATAGCACTTTACCTTGTGTCTGCACGAAAACTAAACCTAACAGATAAACGAAAATTTCGAAATTAAAACTAAATAAATAAACGTAGTATAAACGGTATTAAAACTTTAAAAACTATAATGAAATATATTAATAAAAAGATTATAAATTTTTTAATTTACTTTAATATTTTTCGTAATAGTCTTCCTTATAAATTTATAAGTTAATAACGTTACTACCGACTATAGCCTAAAAAAAGATAGCTATATATCTTTAAAATATATTAAAATTATAAATTTAACGTTATATATTAAATTATGATAACGGTTAAAAGTAATAGTAACGATATTCTTACTTTACCAGTTTTAACGATAATTAAAAAACTTAAAACTATAATTCCGAACAACGAAAGCAACTTCGAAAAAAGAGCTATTTTTAAAAGCAAAAAGGAAACCGTCGATACCGACCCTTTAATTTAACAATTCTTTTCGTTAAAATTAATCGTTTAAAAAAAATTACAAAAACGATTTTCGTTTATTTTTAAAACCTCTAAAAGAAAACGTTACGTTATAATACCGAAAAATTAACTTACTTCAGTTTAAAAAATCTTTACAAAGGTACTTTATACATAATTACCGGAATAAAAATTCAATGTTTATCTAAAATTATTGTTTAAAAATATGTTATTATAAAAATACGATAAAGGATTCGTGAAAAATATAAATTAAAAAGCGTAAACATTTTAATATAATATACGTTCACATTTTCAAATTTACCAATGCCTTTAACAGTCGTATATAAACGTTAATTATTACCTACTCCGTTATTAAAATTAAAATTAATTATATCTTAGAACCGAAAAAATACGTTTTTGTTATTTTAATAAACGTAGTAATCTTTCCTAAAAAGTAATTCTATATTAAAATTAAAATAATTATATTTAACGGCAATGTTTCTATCGGAAATAAGTTTCGAAAATAGGTTTTAACTATAAGGATTTTTTATAAACAGTCGGTAGATATAGTAATTTATTATTAAACCCTTAAAAGGATTAAAAGGGTTTTAATTTATAGCCTTAGAATTATAAGGATAAAGGAGCTGAAGGCTATATCTAGCTGCTTCTCCCCCCCTAGTTAGAAATAAGAAACCTAGAACTAGGATACGCAGAACCACAGGCTTAAGAATGCAACACAATTGCCGACATGGTAACATTTTCTAGTTATATTTATTAACATCATAATCTACCTATTTTGTATTATATTCGAGGTACCGCTCCCTCCGGTACGGAAGGCTTAGATGGCAAGTTCGGCATAAAGGCGCTTAAAAACAGATTTATCGGAAAATCGGCTCGGCTTTAAAAAAAAGACTTTAAAACTCCTTTAATCATTTCGAACAGGATAAAAACGTCTATATACGCAGGGCCGTTACCTATTAAAAGCAAAGCCTTATTAACGCGGTAATATCCGAAAGGATTCGAAAGATTCGAAAAAGAAATTATCGAAAGGACTAAAAAAAGCTAAAATATCAATTGGAAAAGTAACAACGTCTGGAAAAGACGTAGGAGGTTAACCGGAGGGCTTTAACATAGAACAATTAATAAAGGCGTTTACTAAGTTATCGGGTAATACCGGAAAAAAGAAAAATACGTACCGAAACTGAAAGGATTTTAAATTTAAGCTTAACGAAAAAATAAATTACAAGGTAGTAATAATTAAGAAATATAGAAAATAGCAGTTTAAGTAGCCTTAATAGCGATTAAGTACGGTAACGGTAACTTGGCGAAGTTTACTCATATTAATAAAACTAAATTAGCCGCCGCGGTTATTATTAACGTTAAAAAAACCTTTATAATTATTATTACTAAATTTATAAAAGGAACTAAACTAATTAAAGTATTAAAGGATTTATATGAAATAAAAAATATCGATTAAAAAATAAATTTTTATATTTAGTTTTAATTTATTAAATAAAATAAAAAATAATTGGCGTAATATTATATAGTCGATTTTAAGAACTCAATATAGCGTATAATAGAATCGATATATTTATTAATTGGATTTAAAATAAACATTTTAACGACGATATTTAAAATGGTTAAATAAAAGGAATATTTCGTTAGTATGTAAGTATAACGGTAAATTATATATATAATAATTTTGTCGCCGAATTTCGAAAGAAAGATTTAAAAAAATATACGAAAAAAGAAAGTAATAATAAATATAACGTAAACCGATAAAATAAGAAAGGTCAGCTATTTTACTTTAACTATGGTGAATAGGGCTATATAGCAAAGGATTACTCGAAAAAGTTAAAACGTAATCCGGAATATAAGGTTAAGTTTATTCCGGAAGAGTTATAGAATTTATATAAAATGGATAAAAAAACCTTTTAAGGCGATAACGAGGTTTAAATAGTTTCATAGTAACTTTAAGGTTATAAGAGCGTACCGGCAGATATAATGATTTATTATTCAAACGTTAAAAAGATTAAAAGAGCTGTAATTTATAGCTTTAAGATTATAAGGATAAGGAATCTAAAGACTATGTCAGGCTGCTTCTCCCCCCCTAGTTGGAAATAAGAAACCTAGAACTAGGACAGGCTTAAGAACGCAACATAATTGGCGATATAAGCCTTTATTTTTATATATTAAAAAGTCGGTAAACGATTAAAAAATCTACCGGGGGCGTAATTATTACGAAAAGACGTTACTTAATTATTAATAACAATCTTACATTTAACTTAGAACTTAAAATTATTAAAGTAACTATATATATTAATAACTATATATTTAATAAAATTTAAGTTAAAAAATACCTATTTAGGTCTTTACTAAATCAATAATTAAAAGAAATAAAATATCTATTTTCGAAAAAGGTTTAAAGGTAAACGTAATCAACGTTATTATTTTCGGATTAAAAGTTTATACATTTACGAAAATATCTTGTTAACGAATAAAACGCTTAAAAAATAGATTTTAAGGCGGATAATAGTTGTTTTATAAAGTACGTTATTAATAACGTATATCGGGTATAAATCTTTTCGTAATAACGAATTATTATAAAACGTTATTTTAAACGAAATAAAATTATATTATAGTAAGTAATAAAAGTTATCTTGCGAAATTTGCTAAATTAAACGATTAAGTTAATAATATCTTTATCTTACTTAAAGTAATATCTTTTTTAAAGATGTTAAAAAAAGAATTTAATAATAATCTTCTAAATATAGAAATTATTAAAAAAGTAAAATATATAGTAACGTAACATATATCCGAAAATAAACCTATATATAAAATAATTATAGTACTTACGAACATTTTTAATTAAGAAATATTATAAAAAGTTAAAAAGATAGAAGTTAATAAAGCTTATGATTCGTATTTCTATAAAAGATCTTTTAATTCGGTAGTTAGTAATAACCTCGAAAAAAATCCCGGATATATCTTTAATAAAACAGATAATTCGAAACGTAAAACTATATAACTTTATTTATTTACTTTTTAAATTACTTTAAATTTCGAAATTTTAAATTATTAATAACTTTATATTTTAATATTAAATAAAGCTTAAAATAGATTTTTAAGGTTTTTAACTACAATAACGTTATATCGAACTAAAGTTTTTAAATTAAATAATTCTTTTTAAATTTAAAACGCGAAACGAAAAAAGAGAAAAGATATTTTCGGTTAATATAAGTTATAAAAAGTTAAAAAACTCAACATATAGTCTACTGCGTTTAACGTTATATTTTCGGCGGCAATTAAGCCAAACTATCTTTATTCGAATAACTATTTTTTCTTTTTTAAAAGTCAACGTAGAGTTATATAATATAATAACGTAAAAAACTAGAAACCGGCGATATAACGGCAATGAAATTAAATATATCGGATAAAGTAATTAATTAACATTATTATATTTTATAATCTAATTAATAACATAAGTTTTAAGACTATATTCCCTTTAATATAAATATTTACTTTTAAATTTATTAAATACGAAATATTTTAAAAGTTTAAAATTAAAGTTATTATTAGAAATAACCGTTAAGTCCCTAAAAGTTTAACGTATACGTTTATATATTACTAAATCTATTTTTCGTACATTAATTATTATAATAATCCGATTTAAACTTTAATTATATTAATTTAATACTTTTTACGAGTTTTTATATAATGTAATTAATAAATTAATATAGTTCCGTTTTTATAGGGATTTACATATTTAGATTATTATTTAAGTTTCCGAAAATGTTATATACTTTAAGACGATTACGGTTTTTATATTGACCGAACTTCTCTTTAAATATAAAGAATTTAAATTTAAAACATATATCTAATAATTTATAGGTTATAAGTAACGGCTGATTAACATTATTTGTTTTCGTTAATTATATAACTGTAATACATGAAATTCGAAATATAATACGTAGAAAATAAATTCTTACGAAATTGCTAAATGCTTTTTTATTAACAAGTTTAAAAAATTGATTATTTTTTAAAATGAAATATATAATTAAGATAATTGCTAGATTAAAAAGTTACACTTATTATAAACTATTAAATAAAAGAAAAGATATTTATAAACCGAATATTTAAAATTCGAAAAACATTATTTTAAGGTTTTTAAATAAAACTATTTTTTTTAAAAAAATATAAAGGCGAAATGTTTATAACGTCGAAAGAGCCTTATTTCGAACAAATCTAGAACTGATTATATAAAGTGATTAATCTTTACTTGAATATAATAAAAGCTAGACCTTATTTAATTTAATATTATTAGTAAAGTTTTACTTTATAATTAATATACGCGTTATTGCGTTATATAGTACGGTAACGATAAAAGTTTTAACGTATTTTTCGCCGATACTTTTAATTATAAAAATTTTAAAAGGTTCGTAATATTACTCTTTAACGGTTTAATCGTTTAATAAATAGATAAATAAAATATCATTATTATTTTAAAGACGGAAATAAACTTATTAACCTTTTTATAAATAATTAAAAAATATAGTTTTGAATAAAGACTTTTAAAGGCTATAAGGTTAAATTTAAATACAGAGTTAATTATTTAAATAATTAATAAGCAAACGATACGTTTAATAACGAAATTAAAATACGTTAACGTTTATAATTATTAACTTTACGGAATTTACGTTATAAAGAAAATTAAGGTGGAATAAATACTTATTAAAATAATAATAGCGGATAGTTCGATTAAATTATTTAAATGATAATATTATTAAAAATTCGGTTAACTATTAAAACTTTATAACGTTATTTAGACTTTAAAGAAATTTTAAAAAATATCATATTACCCTTACTAGTATCTAACAACTAGAAATAATTATTTCCGTTTTTTAACTATTTATTCTCATTATAATTTTATTTTACTTAAATCGTAAATTATATTAACTATTAAATTATTAAACTAACTTTTATTAAAACCTTTATAATTTAGTTATATTATATTAAGTTTTAATATTTAAAAATATAAATTTAAATCCTATTTAAAGTTTCTAAAATACGCCGTAAAAATTACGTTTTTTACGACATATCTTTTATACTATTATAATTTCTCTTTATTTTCTTTTATAAATTATTACGATATTTCCTTTTTAAGTAATATTTAAAATTATAAAAACATTAGTTATTAATCGGTAATAATTAAAAGGGTATAGTAAATATTATTTAAGACGAGTAAATGAATAAACTGTAATTTCGTTTAATTAATAACCTAGGAAAAGTTAATTTATATTACGCGTACAAGTTTCTTTTAGTTACAACTATTTTTATATAGATTTAAAAAGGTTTCGCTACCTTTACTTTTAATCTAGGCCCTTTTAAATGTTACTATAATAAATTATCTTCCTTTAGCCGTATATACTTCAGTGTGTAATATCAGAGTTTTATAGTTTTTAAAAATATACATCTTTCATTTTCCGGCGTTTATTAAAAATATTATCTATTTTACGAAAACAACCTTTTTTAAAAAAGTAAAATAACAGTAGTAAGTGATTTTTTTTATTAACAGATCAATTATGTTAATTATTTTATAGATAAATTATTTAGTTATTTTTTAAATTTTCTTTATATATAACTTCTTTATTAAATTACTTTAATAATAGTGTTTTACTAGTTATTATATATAAAGAACTAACGGAATTAATAAATGTAAATAAGAAAAGGTTCGTATAAGTATAATTAAAATTAAAATTTAAAAAAATAGATTAATAAAATGAAATTAAATATCTCCGAGTTTTAAAAATCAGGATTTAATATTATCGAGTATTATAGTAATTTTAAACCCGTTATAAAAGCTGGCGATAAAACTTTTCTTAGTAATATAAATAATATAACGTTATATAAAACCTTTAATATATGATAATATTACGAGCTAGCTAAGCCTGGTCTTTAAGAACGGCTAGAGTTTGTTAGATATATTAAGTGCGATCGGCGATTAGTTTAAAGCTTAGCTTAATGTCCGATGCGGGGGTTTATATATATAAGTTGTTTTCCTACGTCTTTGTTAAAAGAGGGGAAGAAAATTAGATTTTAAACTGTCGTTAAAATATAAGTTACCTTACCACTTTAACCTCGAATACATTTGACAAACTTATAATATCGAATTACGTAATTAAAAGAATTAATATTAAAATTATCAGTACCTTAAGAGTTAATAACTATTTAATTTATTATAAAGAATATATGCGTTTTTATTTTTATACCTTATATAATATTTATTTATAATATAATATAATCATTTAAAATTTTATCAATATAATTAAATATAATTAAATTACTTCATTAAACTTTTACGATATAAGTCTTACTATAAATAATACGATTTAATGTAATAATTATTTAATTATTTTAGCCGTAATACGTTATAAGTTTTTATTTACTAATATTAGTATAAAAATTAAAAAGATACGGCAGAAGCTCGGCGACTAGTAACCGACCTATATTTTTATAAGAACACTTATAAAAACCGTACTTAGATAATATATATAACTTAGATATATATCTATTATTATTCGGGTTTTATCTTATTTCTTTTATTTATACTCCTTTTATACTTTTTTATTTTTCTTAAACATAATCTAATAAGTAATAAAAATAAGTAAGTATATAATTAAATCCAGTTTATAATAATTAACTATATATAAAGGGGTGAAAAAAGCTAAACTAGCCGGAAATTAAAGTACTTTCGAAATATAAAGTATAATTATATTTAAAGAATTCCTTTTAACGATGTAAATTTAGGAAATATCTGTAATTATAATTAAGTATTATGATTAAATCGGCTTAAATTAAAAATACCGATAAATATTTAATTTATTTCTTATAATAAAATTTTACGTATTTACGAAAAAGTCTATTAAAAACGTATTAAATTTTTGAAAAAGAGAAAGGTTTTATTAATTGAATAACGTCCTATTAGTAGAAACGCAACCCCTTAATTAAAATTATTACGAACTAATATTATCGATAATATAAACGGGATTATTCGAAACTATTTAAATATTTAAAATAATTACTTAATAAACGGTTTTCGATATAAGACCGAAAGTATTAAATTATATTTATTAAATAACATGTAAAATAAAAAGTCTTTTATAATTAAAATAATAAATGTTTTACGATGATGTATAAAAACGGCCGGAAAAATTTCTTTAAAAAACTTATAATTTAAAAAGACTATTGTTTTAACTTTAAATCTAGAGACCGGATATTTCGAAATCTTTTTAAAAATAAGTCTATAAAGCGATTAGTTACTAATAACCTTTTATATAATTCAAAGAATTAATTTATTTAAAATTAAAAACGTCGTATTAATTTAAAAAAGGTATTTTAAGCTAGTATATTATTTGTATTACGATTTATGAAAACCTTTTAGAATTAAAATACTTATGTAAATATTTTCGTTTATATATACGGTTAATCTTATAAGAGAAACCGATGATATATAAATAACCTAATAGTAAAGTTAAATATTACAGGTTAAGTAAAGAAAAAGATAAACAGACATATTTAAATATGTTTTAAAATAATAATACGCTAAAAAGAAAAATTAAAAAATATCTGATTTAGTCTAAAAAAGGGTAAAACTTTTTCTAAAAATATTTCTATTACTAATTAAATTTTACAAGTAATAAATTTAATCGGTACGAAAAAACTATTAATTTTTTACAAAAGGTATTATTATTTAATTTCTTATAATTATTAGAAAAGAGAGGATATTCCTTTTATTTATAAAATAAAACGTAAAAACGAGTTCTTATTTTAAATTAACATTAAAAATATAGTAATACAAAGTTAAAAATTTACTATAATATAAAATTTTACTATTTTTTATATTTTAAATAAATCGTAAAATTCTTCATCGGAAAAAAAAATTATTTTATTTAAGAGGAAAAATAACGCAGATTTAACAGTAGGCTATTATTAAAAAGCCTAATTAGGATTTTAAATAGAGTTAATAAATATTTAGAAAATATATAAATAAAGTTAAATATATAAGGTCGTTAGGTTTAAACCGTATTATCCAGGCTAAGCCAAAGATACGAAGTAATTATACCAATAATTAACACGATAAATATTTTACCCAGTATTTTTAAATACAGTAAGTATTAATAGTTTTTACGGTAACCATAAATTATATTTCGGTTACAAAAAACCTTATTCCGAAACCGATTACTAGGTTCCCGTAAATACGTAATTTTTCGATTAATATTAACTTAAAAGGTTTACTTACGCAATACCGATAAGCTTCGACCCTAATAAACCTTATACCCTTTGGCTGGTTTAGCAGGGGGAATTTCAGATAATAACTTAGGAGATGTTAAGCTTTTCGCGGTAAACCTTAAGTCCGTATAAAATGGCTGCTTTGTAACCCTTCGCCAGTCTTACGACTGTAAAAAGGTTGGGGTTTAGTAAAGCTTAGCAACCGATAGCACAATTTATCCATTTGTTTAATTTGGTTCCACGGTTACGTCTCCTCTAAGGAGAATAAAGTTAAATATAAAAGCTGAAATAGTTATTTAAAATTAACGTATTATTAGAAAATATCATTTCGGATAGATTAGTATTAATATATAAAAGTGAATTACGATAACGAAGACGGTTATTACATATTTATAAAATTATTAAAAATAAAGCCGAAATAATAAAGAATTACTGAAATATTTAACGGTTCAGTTAGCTTTCTTTTATATTTAAACGGAACCGGTTAATCTGTAATTGTTTTTATTTTAATCAAAAATAAAGAAATTAAATATATTATTAAATACTGTAAAATATAAATAAATTAAAAAAGCTTTAAAAAGGATTAAGAGTAAAGAAATCGTAAACTTAGCTGTTATATATAAATCGGTTTATATTATTAATTTCGTAAAGATTAAAAATAATCGTAATAGTTTTAAATTTAAGAAAGAAAAGGGTATTTCAATATAGTATATTTAGTTAAAAGTGTAAAAAGGTTTCGGAATCATTTTTTTAATAAAAAACTAATTTATTTCTTTTATTATAAATTTGAAATATATGAATAACTCTCTATCAAATGAATTATAATCCATATATTTAGATTCTTTTATACGTAGTTAAAATAAACGATACTTTATAGTTATATATTAATTCTAGTTATTAAAATAATTTATTAGTAAAAATTAATATTATAAATTATTAATTTTCAAAATAATAAATAAATTAAAATTTATTAAAATTCTGTTTATATTAAACTTACGAAATACGTATCCTGATTTTAAAATAAAAACGTGATAAAAATATATAAATTATTAGCATATATAATAATATATATCGAATTTTTTAATATTTTCGTAGTTTATTACATTTATAAATTAGGCCTCAATTAACTTTATTAATTAAAGCAATATTATTTATAAAATTAATATAATAATTCTTTCTAATAATATTGAAAATATTAACTATTTACTATATTATAAAAAGATTATCATTTTAAAATAAGATTTTAGTTTTCAACTTTATTCTTAATATAAAAAAGAGATAAAAAAAGAAGGATCGTATTACAGTAATTTAAAAATTAAAATCTCTTAAATTAATACATAATAGTTAAATAATTTTAAAATTTATTAACATTTACTAGAAATTTATTACCTTTATGATAAATTTAATAAAAAATATTTAAAAAAATATTTACACTGCCTTTTAAAACGTAATTATTTTTTAATATAAAACATTTATTAAATTTATATACGTAAAAATTAATAAGTTTAATAGTAGTATATTTCATATTTTATTATAATTTTATAAATTAAATTACTCTCCTTTTATTTTTTAATAATACAAATCGTTCGATATTAACATTAATTAAAAACAAATTAATACAAATTATTTTGTATCAAAATATGTTTAAGAGATTAAGGTTAATATTTAAGATACGTAAAATAAAATTTATTTAATTTTCATTAATTATTAAACGTTAGAAAGGGTAATTACTATATTAACGTAAAACTTTCTATAAAGGTATACCAGGTAAATATATTAATTTTTTTATTTTAATTTTGAAATATAAAATTAAATTAAAGAAATTAAGAGCTTTACGGTACTTTTACTCCATACTATTAAGAAAATAAAATGGGATACAGTAATTTATTAAAATTATATAAAACGTTTTAATAACTAATTTTTCTAATATATATGCAAGGTCGTTGGGTTCAAGCCGTATTATCCAGGCTGAGCCAAAGATACGAAGTAATTACACTAATAATTAATACGATAGATACTCTACCCAGTATCTTCGAACACGGCAACTATCAATAGTTTTTACGGTGATAAATTAAAGTTATTTTAGAAGAGTTAATTTTATAAGGTTAAAAATATCGAAAGCTAAAGATTTATATATAATAACGGATAAATTAAATACGAAATTAATTTTTTTAAAATTTATATCCAAAAGAAATAAACCGTTAATTTCGATACTATTCTTTTAATAAAATACGATATACTTCTTAGAATATTATAATTAAAATTATATAATTTTTTAATCGAGGCAGTAATTAATTAAATAATGTTTTATTTATTTTTCAGTACGAGATAAAATATAAACGATATAATGTTTAAATATTTAATAAATAAAAAAAATAAATATAAAATATAAAAATATAATAGAAATTCTTTTATTCAAAAAGATAAAATAGTTTGATAATAAAGCAGATATAAATAAAATACGATATATTATAGCGCATTTTAAAATATAATTTTATTAAATAAAAAAAGATTTATAAATATAGCTGGAAAAAGGATTAAAATAAGTAATATATTATTATAATACTATAGATATAAAGGGCTGTTTTAAGCAAAATTTAAAGGAGAATTATAGGTATATAATAAATAAAACTATGAAATAATTTTTAAAATTTATTAAAATAACTATATATTACTTTATTTATAATTTAAATAAAACGGAATTACGCGTATTTTATAATTACCCAGAACATAAAAAAAGGATATATACAACGGTTTACGTTATTAAGTAGGTATTTAATATTTTTAGTATTATAAAAAAAAATATTACTGTTAATTGTAAAGTAACAACTCGTTTATATAAAATTATGTAATTTACGGTCTTAAATACATCAAAAAGTTACAATTAAATTAAAATTAAATATAAGCTATTTAAATATTTCGTTATATTTTTTAAATTTATATATATATTCCTAAATTTTTAATGAATATATAATAATATATTTTTAAGTTACTTTAATATTTTCGTTATATATTACCTTAATAATAATTTAATTTACTCGAAAATAAAAGAAATACGTAAAATACATATATAGACCTACTTAAATAGTATAAAATATAAATTCTTTTTCATATAAAACTAAATATATTTATTAATTCGGAAGTAAAATACCTAAAATACCTTATTTTTTAAAATATATTAACTGGATTTTAGAAATATTATTTTAATTATAACCTAAAAAGTACTTATTAATATTATATAACTATAAGTATTTCTCGGATTTATTAATTAGTATAAAACGACTTATCCGACATTTTATCATATTATAATATTATTAATAAAATTTAATATAGAGAAATAAACGGTTTTAATCGATTTTAATTATAAAAGAAAACTTTTAATAGCTTAAGAATATCTTTATTAACGAATGAATTTTAATAATATACGATTTAAAAAAAATTAAAAACCGAAGTTAAAGTTTTACAATAAAAATAATAGTTTGTTAAGGAAATAATTAAGAAAATCTATAATTTATTATTTCTTAGTTTTATTAGTTATACGATACGGAATTAATTTACCTTATTTATTGTAAATAATTTTTAATTATGAATAAAACTTTTAATACAATGAAATATTAGGTAAATGTATATATAAAGTATAAAATACTTTTTGTTTCGTAATTTTTCAAAAGTTAATAAAATTGTAATAATATATGGTAAAATAGTTTTTAAAATTTAATTATATAATTATTTATTACAAGTAATTAAATAATAATAAGGTTAATATTATTAATAAAAGATTTAATTTAAAGGATATTAATAGGAAGGTTTTATATACGATTTTCGATTTAATATTAAAAAAATACTTATAATAATGTCGTATTAATATTATTAAAAGATTTACGACAAAAATATATTAAGAAACGTAACGATATTAGGATAATCTATTTCAAAGTTAAAAGTGACTAAAATCTAAGTTATAAAATAATATCGTGAAAATTTAATAGTAACTATATATATAAATATAAAAAATATAAATATTTATAGATTTATAAAGACTTATAAAGATTATAATATATTTAGTGTTTTCCTTAAATAGAATTTACAATATACAATATAGTATCTTAATATTATATTTATATTAAAGTAAAAATAAAACGATATAAATTATATAGAAAAGTAAAAGTTTTAATTTAATATCAATTTATTATTTTTAGTATTATAATAAAGATATAATCGTCTAATAAATAATATAGATTATTTTAATATATTTTTAGTATATATAAGTTGTTCTCGGAAATTATTTTAAATAAAAATATAATTTTTATATTAAATATTTAAAAGAGTTTTATAGTATAAGATAATTTAAATTATAAAGCATTAAATGCTTTTATATTATAAACGGATTAATAAATAAAAGAATTAATTATAAATCAAATAATTAAGTTAAGAAAATATTTAATATATAGTTACCATATAATATTAATTTCTACGAAAATACTAAATTAATTTTAATAACTATTAATATTAGTTTTATCTTTAAAATAATGTAAAACTTATAATAAAGAATTCGTTAATAGTAAGGTCATTTTTAAATTAGAATAATTGAAATAATGATATATAAATATATAAACAGATTTCAAGTTACTAGAAAATTAAATAAATTAATATTATAACTGGGAAAAGATTAAAAGATTACTTCTTTTAAAAGAGGAATAATTTAGTAAATTATTAAAAATATTAAAATTAAACGATTATATAAAAACCTTAGTTTTAAATAAATCGGCTTATATAAAGTCGTTACGAAATGTTTTAAAAAAATTATAAACTTAAGTTATTAGTTAAAGTTAAACTTAGTTTAATTTCTAAGGTTTTTTATTTAAATTAAAAGCGGATATAGTTAGGATTAATATATAATATACAAAGATGGTTTCTTTCTAAAGGAGACGTAACCGTGGAACCAAATTAAACAAATGAATAGATTATGTTATCGGTTACTAAGCTTTACCAAACCCCAACTTTACAGGTGATTTTAAACTGCCTAGTTATGCCCTTATCGACGACCATTCTTAACGGAATTCTGGACGGTTTTTACAATCCGGAGCAGCCGGATAAATTATCGTTCGTAATTTTCCTTATATGGATTTAAAAGTTAAATTTCGACGTTCTTAAGCTTATTATCGTTATCTTTTAGTTTTGCTAATAATTTTTCCATAAGCCGGATATTTTTTAGTATAAATTTACGCAGAAACCGATTATTTCCGCCGTTTTAAATTAAATCGTATTCGAAAATTAAAAGTAAAACCCGATTTTTTTCGGATAAGTTGTTAATATTAACGGAAGTATCGATATATTTTGTTCGGCCGATTATTTTATTTAAATCGAATAACTTAATTAAAACCGTTTCCGTCGAGATTCCGGAAATACGGAATATTAGAACTTTATATTCGGACTTAGCCGGTATATTTTAATTATCTTAATTAATAAAGGTTTAAAAAACCTTAAAATTAATCGAAATTAAAGAAAATAATTAACTAGCGAAAAGTTACAAAGCAGCTATCTTATACGGATTTAAGGTTTACCGTAAAAAACTTAGTATCTCCTAAGTTATTATTTAAGATTTCCCTTACTAAACCGTAATTAAAAAGTATAAGGTTTATCAAGGTCGAAACTTATCGGCATTACGTAACAATCGGTTTCGGAATAAAACTTTTCGCAACCGAAATATAATTTATCGTTACCGTAAAAACCATTAATAATTACCATATTCGAAAATATTAGGTAAAATATCTATCGTGTTAATTATTAGTATAATTACTTTATATCTTTAGCTTAGCCTAAATAATACGGCTTAAACCTAACAACCTTACATATAAAGATAGTTAGAAAAAATATTATAATTTATAACGGAGGAAAAGTTTTCGCTATACCTAAGAAAAAGAGGTTTATTAAATACTTTATTAAATAAAAGAAATTATTAGTAAGATTAAAATTACTAAGGGTAAAAAGGTTTTAATTTACGTTACTTAAAGAAAGCTAGTTAATTAATCTAGAGATCTTTTAAATAGAGAATTTAAAGGTATAAGTGATAGTCGACATAATTATTTATTTCTGTGATTTTTATTCCTTTAATTCGTTTATTAATTAAAACTTGCGATTAATAATTTTTCATTTTTAAATATAAAGAGAGTTTTTTAAAATTATAAATAAAGAAAATAACTAATAGATTTATTAATATCGCGTTATTTACGCCTTAATTTCTTTTTTATCTTCTGTTAAAGTCGTAATGAATTTTTTTTTTCCCTACTAATCTTTTTACGATTAAAACGGTTTTTTTAATATGACGTAAAAAGTGGCTAGGGATATCGGATTTATTATTACGATAGCGATTTTTAATATATTTACTATAACGACGAATTTCTTTGATAATTTAATTTTAATTTTTAATTTTAGAAATACGTAGTATATAATATTACGTTAAAACGAAATTTTATAATAAAAGTAGTTAACGATTTAAGATTTAATTTAATTTCAACGATTAGAAGATTTATAGATAACAAGGTAATTTATTATAATAAAATAATTAAAGATTTATTAAGAAGAAATTTTTTAAGGGTAAAGACTTTAAACAAGAAAAGATTATAATATAAGTTAGTTAAGTTTAGTTTTTAAAAATGGCCGGATTTATACTACCGCGTTACGTAATTTAAACTTTTTTAATATTATAATTTAAATAAACTTATATAAATTTAATTATCAGCCTACTTAAGACGGCTTAACCCCAACGACCTTGCCTATAAATTTAATTAATATTAGATTTACGAGTACGTTAAGATTTTGTAAGATTTAATTCACTATAGAAAATTTATAAGTTCGTTATTTTTTAGGTTAAAAATATTACTTTATAATATAAATTAATTACTTTAAATACTTCTAATAATATTAAACGTAATTAAGTTATCTTATTATGGGGAATTTATTAATATAATTATTAATATATACTATACGACTTAGTAAAATAATTAATTAACTAGCTTAGCTATTATAAATAAATAAACGCAATATTATAAGAAAAAATAAAATATATCGAAAGGTTAAAATTAATGAAAAAATTAAGAAAATATATAAAATATATTAATATTATTAATTTAGCAATATTTTTCGATTTTAGTTAAATAATAACCATTGTAATTATTAAAAATAAAAAGGTATTTCGAATATATAATACGGGTTTTATTATATTTATTAAATTATAGAATTATTTTAAACTTAGTTTATTTATTATTTTGCCGTTTTTATTTATAATAATTTTTTAATTAAGTAAAATTAAACTGTAAGTATATTCATAAAGAAAATCATTTTTTCTAAAGAAATAATACATAAAAATTAGGCTTAATTTTATAAATTAATGATATATAGAACTGGAAGTTATTTTTTATTTCTATATTACGTTTAATTACGTTTTTTTTTCTTTTTTCGAGATTTATAATTACTATATTTATTATTATAAATACCTTATTAAAAGATTTATTTTTTTAAAGATTTATATAAACCTTTTTAATAATTTAATTTCGATTTAAATAGGTTTTAAAAAAATTTTACCGTTTAATAAAATTGAACGCTTAGTTAGATTTAATACTTATTGCGACATGTTAGGTAATAAAGTCGTTAAACTTTTAATATATTAAACCTGAATAAAAACGTTTACGAATATAAATTAAAGATACGGTTAATATTAAAAGTTTTTGCGATTAACGTTAACTTTTACGGAATAAAGGTATTGTCAGTTCGGACGTATTAATAATAATATCGCGTTTAAAAAATAAATTCTGAAACGTTATATATAAAATATAGCGTTTTAAAATTAAATTTATCTTAGCTTTTTTAATACAACGTTTTATATTATTAACGCTTAAACATGTATAATTAATATTAAAAGGTTAATAAGAATTTAAAAAATTAATATGTTTATATATATAGCCTACTTATTTATATTTTATATTATATTAAACTATTTATATTTTATTTTTTTTAATAATTATTAAATAATTATATTTATTAATTAATCCCTCGGCAGTTAAGCAATTAATAACTAGATTTTAAAAACCTTACTTTTATAATTATTTTCTTCTTTAAATTTATAAATATTTAATAATATTAAAATTTAAACTATAAGAGTTTGTATTTTAAATTTAATTTAATCGCCTTATTCTTAGTATTACAACTTAACTAGGATAGACCCTAAGGATAGTCAGGCTAAGAAACTAGCATAATACCGATTTAAAAGTACGTAACCGGGCGCTTAGTAAGGATCCGCTAAGCGTCTTTAAACCTCGCTAACTTTTAATAATGCTTAATAACGGCTAATTAATTAATATTAAGCTATAGAAATTTAAGAAAAAAAATATTAATTAATTCCGTAATTATATAATATCAGTTTATAATATAACTCACCTACTTTAATTACTATTAGATATTTATTATTTCTAGATATATTAAAATCATTTTTTAATATTTACTATTTACGTAATAACTTATAATTTATACCAATTAACTACATATTATAACGCTGCTATTTATTATATATACTGTTTATAATTTTAATTATAACTTTTTTTCCTTTAATTTTCTTAAATTATTAGTATTATAATATTTAAAATACCGATAACTTTAACTATTACGACTGCTTTAAGCTTTAAAGATTATTAATAAAATTTTATTATAATTACGTATTAGTTTTATTACGTAATAAATCATTTAAAATTAAAACTAAATGCATAAATATTTAATTCAAGTTATTTAATTAATAATTAGTATTTATTATATAAAATTATAAAAATATCATTTTTAAAAAATATTACTATAATAGAATTAAATTTTATTATACATTTTATTAATACTAATATACCTTAATATTTTATTTAAAAAAATTATATTTTACTTAGGTTTTTTATAAGAGGGTTTTTAAAGGAAAATTAAGTACGAAATAGCAGGTATGTTAAGTATATGCCAGCTATAAAGTAGGTTATTCCGGAAATAGCAAAAGGTTTACTACGTAAATAGCAAATCTTTTATTTATTACTTAGATTCTTACGATACGATTGCTAATATAAACCGTACGATTAGGTTTAATAGTTGGTTAACTAGCCTAGCCGTTACATTTAGGCAGTCGTTAGGCTTGCTATGCATCGGCTGCCGGCCGGATAGCAACATTCACAACCGAAATCAAAAAGGCTGAGTAGGATCTGTTGCGGAGTCGAATTCGGTTACGACGTCAACACTCCCGCTAGGTGAACCTTTCAACAATATATGGAGTGCATTAGATCACTGCTACATAGGTGGCATAACCTAGTGCTTAGAAGGGGTCTATATCGCATGTTATAACGTTTTAACTTTCTTTAAGAGATTTGCTATTTGTGCTTTATCCCCCTTGCTATTCGTGCTATGTCTTACTTTTAATAGCTGCTTATAGCCGCTATAGATCTGTTATTTATTAACTTTTAGTTGTAATTATAATTATAACTTTTTCATAATAGTTATAATAATTTCGTTATAATAATAATGTATTATCTCGGTTATAACGGTTATTTTAAATCTAAAAAAAGGTAGTAGAAACGGCCGTAACGTTTTAAATTTTTAAAAGAAAATATATTGTTATTTATAGTATTACGAAAAGTTACATAATTACGGTATAAAAAAGGTTAACGTTAGTAATTACCGTAACGGTAAATTTATACGTTTTAAAATTAATTATAACGGTAATATAATTAGTAAAACTTAAAATTTTAATAAATAGAAAAGTTAAATTATAAAAAAAGTTAGGTATTTTTAATACGGCGTATTAAAGGTTATATAAAGGTACGATTAAAAATAGATTTTCGAATGAATTTTCTTTTTTTAAAATTTTTTTTAATAAACGGTTTAATAATAAAGCTTTAAATTATATCATAAGAGATTATATATAAACTTTTTACGAAAAAATAAAAATATTATATTAAATATTAATATTAAATCGGTAATATAATTTAAGATACTATAATATCGTTATATATAACGTTTATTTATTTTGTTATTTTCTTCAATGTTAAAAAGGTTAATAACTATATTTTTAAAATAAAATTTAAAAAAAAATGAATAATTTTATTTAATATGATCAGTTTATTAAAAAGTTTTAAAAAAAAAGTTACTTTTTATTAAATCATTTACGAAAAAAAAATTTTTAACCGTATTATTAATATATTTTAGACGTGTTTTTAATATATTATTGTTTCAAAATAGCGTTTATAAATATTACGGGTTATATAAATTATAAAAACGTTTTTAAGTAATTATTTTAATAATATATATAAAAAAATTTAAATTTTTATATTTTTATATTTTAATTTTTTTATTCCGATTTTAATAAAAAGCTCAAAAAAGTATTAATAATAACGTTACCGGATACGTAATAATAACTATATTTTTTTAATATAAATAAAGACGTTATTTTCCGTAATCACGAAAAATAAAAAAATGTTTTTATCGAAAATAATTACGGTACCGGTAATAAGAAAACCGTTATTTCAAATATTAATAAGAATTTAAAAAATAACAATTAATAAGATTTTCGGCATTTAAATAATTCCGGACGTAATAACTAATTTTATCTTTTAAGGATATTATTTTCTTCATTTTTTATAATGATAAAAAAGATTTATTATATTAATAATATATGATATATATATATACCAAAAAGTATTTTAACGTTATTTAATATCGTTTAATAAATAAATTCCATAATAATTAATAATTTACCGTTAAATATTTAAAAGAGATATAATTTTTTATACGATAAAAATATTTTAATTACGGAATTTAATTATAATTTCGATAAACGTTGTTTATTTAATAAACATGAAAAAAAAATTTAAAATAAAATTTTCGTAAAAGTTATTAATAAATAAAAAAGAAATTCTATCATGTAATAATTAATTGTATTATTTAATTTTACCATAATTTTACATTTCGTAAATAATTAAAAAAATATTACTATTTTTTAGTAAAATAATACTACCGGATGTTATTATAATTTTTAATATAAATTTATTCTATATTTTAATTACTATTACCGTATATAAATATTTTTAAAATATAATGTACTATATTTTTTATATTATATTATATATTATATTATTTATTTAACATTTAAAAACTTTTCTACTAAAAACTTATTAACAAATAATTTTTACTATTTTAAATAACGTACTACACATATAAGCGAGAGATATATATAAGCGAAAGACTTTTTTCGCCATTCCAATTATCTATTTTTAATCGTCCATTTCTTAACATTAACGTTATAAAACGCCTTATAAAAAAAGTAAGAATGAACTTAGTTATTTAGGTTAAAAAACGAAATCCGAAAGTTAATTATAAAAAGTTTAGTTTTATTTATAAAGTTCCATATTTTACTTTAATATACCGTTTTAACGGTAAATACGCCCGAATCGATATTATCTTTCCTTTGCAGAAATTAACGCCGACCGAAAAAAAATCGATTATCAACCAAATCCTTAATTTAGATACGTAAGCGTTTTTTGTCCGGTTTTAATATGTTAAAGATATAGCTAATATACTGTTAACCTAACGCGTTACGGAACGTATCGGAATTAACTGGGCGTTAAATTTTGTTAAACGGCAAAAAAAACTTTAAACGCGTTTAAATCGGAAAATCGATTATTAACGGATTTTATCCGAAAATTTAAAAACATTTCGTAAATAATTCGAGCTTATTCGGGTTATAATCGCGAAATACGGTATCGCAGAAAAGGATATTTACAATTTCGACGAAACTGGATTTTTAATAGGGTTTTTTATAATAACAGACATGGTAATTACCAGTACCGAAAAATATAAAAAACTTAAATAAACGCAATAAGGGAATAAAAAATAAGTTATAATTATTTAAGCTATTAATTCCTAAAGTTAGGCTGTATTGCTATTTATTATTATAGCAAGGAAAAATTATCTTAAGTCCTAATACCGCGATAATTTATTATTAACAACCGATTAGAAAATTATATTAAGTAATAATAACTAGATAATAAATAAATTAAGTTTAAAATAAATCCAGCATTTTAATAAATATATTCGGATACGTACGAAAAGTTCGAAACGTTTTTTTATCCTCGACGGTTACGAAAATTATTATTCGATAAAATTCGAAAAATACTGCGCCAATTACGATATTATTACGCTTTGTATATTCGCGCATTTTTCGTACCGGCTTTAACCTTTTAATATATCTTGTTTTTCTGTTTTAAAACGCGTTTATTTGCGGTATATCGAAAACTTAATGCGACGTTATTATACCTATATTGCTAAAAAAAATTTTCTCGCCGGTTTTTATAACGCGTTCCAAACTACCATAACGTCCGATAATATCAAATTTAGATTTGCGAAAGCTGGCTTTATTTTATTCGATCTTAATAACGTCCTTTCCGAATTCGAAATTTCTTTAGTTGTATTTACGTTAACTGTTTCCCCGTTAACCTTTGCCGGTTCTATTTCCCCGCTTGCGAAAACCTTTAAAAATATCCGTAAAGTAATAAAACAAAAACGTTATTTACAAAGGAAAATTAAAAATTATCAAGGTAATTCGCTAACAAAGATACTTAAATCGGTTAATCTTATAACAAAAAATTACATATTGTTATTATATAAAACCGCTTTTCTCCGGGAAAAAAACGTCCAATTACGCGAAACGAACTACATCTTAAGTAAACGTTACAAAACTAAAAATAAACGTCTTTAAGAAAAAAAAACACTTACTATATAAAAAGGACAAGCTTTTTTAGCCCAAAAAAAAGGGGGTAGTAAAAAAATACAGCCAACAGCAACTGAAGAGGATCGTTATAAAAAGGTTAAAACGAAAGAACGGAAATATAACGTTTACGGCAAGCCCGGACATAATACGCGTACTTGTAAAAAAGTTATAGATACATCTAACCAAGAAAAATCCGATTAATTTAAATTAATGCGATATGTTGTTATTAAGTTATTTAAATTTGTTATTACGGAATGCCAAAAAGCGGCTCGCTCATATATATCTCTCGCTTATATATATGGCACGTTACGTTATTAATAAAATATAAATTAATGTAATTTTCTTTATGTTTATCCGTAAATTATAAGTCATTTAAATATATAATTATTTTTATACCGTTTCGATAATTTTTTTCGAAACTTTCCTTTTAAAAACATGATAAATTTATATATACCGAAACTTTTACGAATGATTTTACTGTAAACGTTTATAATATGAATGTATAGAAAAATTTAAAAAAATAATATTATATTTTAACTTTATAACGGATACGTTACGGTGTAATTACGTTTTTAACTCGGAATAATATTCAAAGTAATATATTATTACAGTAAATACGATAAAAGTTAAAAATAATTATATATAAAAAGTAATAATATTTATAACTTTAACAATATTTATGGTACTGTTTATAATATTTACATAACGATAATTTTAACCGTTACGGTTATTTTAAACTTGAAATACCGTTAATAAACATTCGTTATTTCGAATTAAAATTAAAAGTTTCAATATTTATTTTAATTATAATTAATACGATTAACGTAATTAATAATTGATTATTATATAAATATTTCCGCGTTTTATAAAAATTATTATCAAAACGATAATTTTATTAATATGTTAATTAAATTATATTATTATTTGACGAAATATTACTGCAATAAATATAAAAGTTTATAATATACGGATTTTATTAAAATTAAATATATTTTCCTATTTTTTTAATAAAGCGGGGTTTTAAGGGTGGAATTAGTTAGAAACTGATAATTATGCCAGGCATATATCAGCTGGAAGGTAGGGCATATAGTACGAATAGTAAAGGGGATATAGCACAAATAGCAAATCTCTTCTTTAATTGTCTTCTTTTCTACCTTCGGTCTTGCCATTTTCAGCATTGCTCCGCGAGGAAATCATTTCTCGGCCCCTATACACAGCGGTCTAAGTGTTCTGTCAGGATATCGCTAAGTAACCAAGTACTGCGGCTGTCAGATGGCGAGGATATCATGGTTTAAGTCTTGCCAACTTCAAGCGCATCAGACCCTAACCTGCTACTTTCACTATGGCAACTCCTAAAGCTAGAAAGACATTAACGGTGTAGGGTCCACTGATTCTAATTATGGGAAGTTCCCCGAGTAAGAGGGCACATACAACACAATGAATACCAGGAGATACCCCATTTGAGTTTTAGAGTCAACTCGCATATTCCTGTATAACTTCGATGCCGTTCAACATAGCCACTCTCTATCTTCAGACTCAATATCACGCGTCAGTGTCACCCTCCAATTCTATAATCCATATCCGGCTTGTTATCCATCCCGTCAGCGAGTTAATCGCTGCTGACAAAATCCGGAAGTCCGAGGTCTCCTGGGTCGGACCCAGCTTCCTCCTCGCCCCCGAGGTCCGGAAGTCCATCTTCTCCTCCGGGAGGTATGAGATCATCACCTTGCTGCGGCTCGACTTCAGGTTCCGGCGCGGGGTTAGGGGCAAGCCCCATCCAATGATTGTAACTCGGTCCTGACGCTGGTCCCTCCGCGCCTGGTGCAGGCGCTGGCGCCACTACGTTGTTATTGAAAATCCAGACGATAGTCGGGTTAGCGAATTCTGTCGGCTGCAGATATGCAGGGGCACCTGGTCGGATGTATCCGAGTCGTAGCTCGAGGTTGTTCATTTGTCCCCACGTCTGTAGGACGAGAGCAAGCTGGTCCTGAAAGTAGTTGTTCTCTATGCCCTCGTCCGCGTTCAGATCGTGTGGGTCCTGTACATAGAGTATATCGAAATCTCCGGCCGCCTGCAGATCGTCGAGGATCTGCTGCAGCCCTTCGATGCTGGGCACGACGACTCCTGCCTGACCTAACTGAGCTTGAATGCTATCGCGAAGTGCAAACAAACCGCAGCGTAGGGCGGGCGCCGCATTGAATATTGTCTGATATCCGTGAGGGAATGACTGATTCAAGTAGGTTTGAGATTGTATGCTCAGAGCATGATGAGGGTCGTTTTTGGCAGCGGCATAAGCGGCGGCATCGTCCTTCTTCTTCTTCGGTTCTCCCGGTGGCCCTCCACCTGGCGGCCCTCCACCTGGTGGTCCCGCACCCGGTGGTTCACCACCTCCCGCTCCCCCGCTTCCGGCATCCCCGGTTTGAACGGGTGCATCACTATAGTCAGTATTAGATGACTGCTTGAGCACAACAGCTACATTCGGGAAATACGTGGCGTCTTGTTCAAGCTACAGGGGGAGAAAAGAGAGAGCTCGGGATTCCTTACTATAGCCATTTCCGGATCCACCTTCGTATATAGCCATCATCCTCCCCATGGAACCTTTTCCTGTAGCCGTTCTTTGCTGCTTCGAGGAGGGTTTCTAACGTTGGACGATCCCCTGGCTTGTGATTCAGGCACTCGAAAATCGTGGTGCGAAGCTCTTTATCGACCCAGTCATAGTCTTTGTTGTCCGGATCTAGCAACCATGGGCAGTAAGAGACTTTCACTTCTTGCTGATCAACGATGTCATCGATGGTCATGCCGCCTAAAGGAGGCATCGGAAAGGTGGGTGGTAGCTGGGGTTGTGGCGGGGTAGGGGGCCAGTGCTTGGTGATTAATATCCACATCACCTATCGAGTCGGATGAGAACCTTTGACAGCAACAAGCCTTTTTTTCGGGGCTGTATCTAGACAACATACCCATGCTATAGACCATATGTTCGTAGGTGGGCCATATTTTCCGGCTACCTCGTGGTCAGCACAATCGGGACCGTTCGGGTCTGGATTGATGTGCTCCCATTCGGCACCGAATTGTTCCTAGGGCCGTAGCGTCAGCATATTTCTCTGTCCTGGTGATCTCACGTCTTGATATGCTTACTGGCGCAAAAAATTCCCCCTTTGCCCTCCAGCGATTGTTGAAGTAGTATACGCTTTAAACCTGTTAGCTGACATGCTCCCTCTACCACTCCGGCGTGGGAATACATACTTGCGCTTCTGAGGCTTGACGATTTGCGAATGCCCGAAATCCGCAACCTAGGCGCTCGTTAGCTCGGTCTTCCTTGACATGTGTTGGTCTGGCTTACTTTTAGTCTTGGAATGATTTCGTGCTCGCCCGGCAATCTGTCCAGGCGCGGAGCTGCGAAGCTGAACTTATCTGGTCGCTCGGTTCCCGCCGTATTCTGGGTTTCTGAGATCTTATTTGAGCCGCTATCCTGGGGTGGTTTATTATTCGCAGTGCCGGTGGCATCAGAATTCTCTCTCAAGATTATAGTAGCTTCGGAGTCTTCTCCGGAGCTATTATTAGAATTGGCTTCCGGGGGCGGTCCCTTCTTTGACGTCACTTTCTCAGTCGCAGCCGTCTGGGCTTTGGCCTTGAGCTCGTTATCCCACTCAGCCAAAGCCCCGGGGTCGAGTTCAAAGCCACTGATAAATACTAGAAGGGCGTTAGACCTTTACTACAGCTCTGGGTTGTAGGCGCACCGTTTAGAGGGTCAAGATCGAAATGCACCATCCTCTGACGTCTCCACCTCTTTTCAGCGGGTGGAACCTCTTCGTTGAGATCGTCTGGCTGATATCTGCGTTCGACAGCAAGGTAATCCTCCTCTCGATAAGGTATTAGGTCAAGCCCTAGAAGATCTTTCAGCATACGGTTTGCTTTGGCCCTTTGGTAATTGAATCGGCCTTTGAATATTTCTTCTGGTGACACGCGATTTGGGTGGAACTTTCGAGGGGGCCATTCCATGCCAACACAGGCTGCGTGGCGATGCAGAGTTAGTAAATACCTCTAAGGATCTCTTTTAGGGATCGGTAGGGGTGAGTCAAGAAAATCGAGGGTCCATGTACTGACCTCTAACCACTACAAGACATGGACATGATTAGCTAACTGCTGTCTCAAAACTCCACGGCTCTCCTGATATTCAACTTACGGCACAACCAAAATGCCCAAAGTACTCTATTAGGCACCCTCCCGTTGGTCCTCTTGTCCTCGGCCAGCTTGTGGATGAGATTCGCCAGGTCGCCATTCTCGACATACTCAAGAATCGTGAAATCTCTCCTGGCTCGGCCACGGCGTACAAACTGTGGATGATAATACTTATCTAGTATTTCTTCTTGCCGTGCTTCCCACCTGGCGGTTCGTTGATCTATTTGCGCCTGAGTTAGGTTCCTTCTCTGTGGTCTTGCTCTTGGGCGGGTGTAATCGATGCTCTCATCTCCGCTGCTGTCACCGTCGATGCTGGAATCGTCCCCCGGAAGGGGCACGATAAGTTCATCCCTGAGTGCGTTCTTGCCGATGGCCCGGCGGTTGATCACCTGAACACAGTGAGCCGACTTCGCCAGTTTCTAGCTCGGTGTTAGCAGATATTGTTACTTCTTCAAGCGCCGGTAGGCACGGCCAACGGACCTTGGTCTTGAGTTCCTCGAGTATCAAAGTGTCGCTTCTCCAACCATATAATGGGAATTTGACGGCAATATCCCGGCCCTGGCGTTGATTCTGCCTGGGCCCAGTGTAATGATAATGCAGCACAATTCCGTTGCCCCCATACCCAAGCGGCTTTTTCAGTACATATCGTGGTGGTCCTATAGTGCGCCCAAGGTTAACAACGTCTCATCGTGGGAGTAAGGGAGCTTCGGGACTCGTTCGAGAAGTCACATCTCCCGTGAGGTGCTGAATTAGGCAGCGACGAGTAAGATCCATGGCCCTATGAGCTACTCACGTCCAAACCAGTGTCTGATCTCTCTATAGCGGTTCTGGGCCTCCCTGCCAGATGGGTCGTCGTCAGGGTTAATCGAAGCGCCGGCAATATCTCTGACCCGGTGTCTGGGACGAAGATATCGCCAGGGAATCCATGGTCCCACACCTTGGAACTTGCGTGGCCTCCCCGGCCGTGGGATTTGCTGGTGCAAATAGAGCGGGCGTGCTGCTATTTCCTCAGCTTCAGTCCAACTATCTGGGCCCTTCCCAAGTGCCCTGTAGTAGTGGAACTTCAAGTTCTCAAATCGCAGCTCATTAACAAAGCCCGCCATCTCCGTTGCAAATCGAATGACCTCTCCAAAGAAGCCGGCCCAAATGAGATGTAAGCCAACTATATCGACGGCAACTCTGAGTATGCCAGATTGCTGAGACGGAAGCCTCCGCCTTTCGCGAGTCAGAAGACATCTCGTCTACAGTGCCTGATCATCAGGGTCCGGAAATGGTAATTCAAGCCCTATGCTCACTGAAAACAAAACGAACAAAGACGAGAGATGATGCATGCTAACTCATAATCAAATTAAACAAAGAGTGCCAGCTCGCAAGTCCATTCAGGGAAAGACTATTGTGTAGTATCCTCGCAAGCCCACAACAAAGATCCACCCTATTCCGGTATATGCAAATGGAACCCGAAGTCTCTATTCGAGTCGGGGTACCGAAGTACTGCGTATTGCAGCATAGAGACCAAACGGGGCATGAAAGATACCATCTGAACGGATAAGTAGGTAGCACCCGTGATGTTAGGCTTACATGCCCAGATGAAGCTACCAAGCTCAGGCTTTCCGGTATATCGTGAGTAGAACGCTGGAGTGCTTGCGTGAAACTAGGTTCATAAAGCGTAAAAGAAACAAAGATACTGCAAGAAGCATCAGTAGCTCAGTATTAATGGGTCCACCAATCCACTTATTACCCAATGGACATCACATCTGACGATGGTTTCTGATCTACTTGTGAAAATCCTAGGCCCACTGTTAACTTCAACCGAATGGCGTCACATTGCTGAAGCAGAAAGGCCCGGCCTTGGTCTGAACTTTGGACGATCATTTGGTGATGGGGGAACCGGTACGAATACAGGAGTTCGAGTTGGGAATTTCGGGGTCTCGACTTAAGTATGTATCGTACAACACCACCGAGGGTTAGCTCCAAGATTAGCATTTAGCGGAAGTCACCTCTCACATATTTTGTTGCAGGTAGTACTTTTCCCAGGTCGCTGGTCATAGCTCCAGATGTACATCCCCACCAGACCCTCAACTCACTGGTTATGACATCACCGGGCAATCATCGTTGTTCAACCGTATTAAATCGACCACCTCCCAAATATTTTGTACGTGCTTCATCTCGCAGAACACAGAAACAACCTAGCTACACCTACAAAGCGAAGGGAACCTTCCACGAAAAATTTCAAGCTATACACGCACATAAATCGATCGAGAACTTCGAGTTTCCCCCAGGTATCCCTCCTCAGAGCCACCATGTCTTACACCTCAGAGATCGCCGCCCGCCGAATGGCTCTCCTCGCCAGAGCTTCCCTTGTCCAGGCGCCGCGGCAATTCAGCACAAGCATCGTCGCCCAGAAGTCCGCTACGGAGACCGTGAAGGACAGCTTGAAGCAGGTCGACCGCAAGGTCTCGGACAAGCTGGTCGATGGCATTAACGTTGGCTGTAAGTCTACCCATGCTCCCCAACCCCCACAAAGCTTTCAGTCACCCTCCATATGCGTGAACTTGAGAGTTAACGATTCTGACTCGTGTCTTCAATAGCGGCCGCCGCAGAGAAGGTCGCCGGCGTCGCGGAAGCAGGCGGCAGTAAGGCAAGGGCCTCGGCGGAGGAGCTTCGCGGCGAAGCCAAGGGCAAGGCGTCCGAGCTGAAGGGCGAGGTCAAGGGTGCCGCCAAGGAGGCCGAAGGCAAGGTCAAGGGCTCTTTGTGAAAAAACTCTTTTAAAGAATATGATATGAAACGGGATGGCGACACATCGGGACATGTTAAGCAGCACGCATCACGATAATGCTGTTTGTACGATAGGAGTTGTAGAGCATGAGTCCGGCGGCCGGATCGGAGTCGGTTGCATTTTAATGCGCAAGGTCTTTCACCTGCCACACCACGATCACTTCTTTTTTTGGGTCATCGTTGTTCCACCTAGCTGGATGATGTCGAGGATCCCAGCATGAAGGTAATCTATCCCCCTGGTGGCCCTGGGGTTGACTTGATGACGGTGAGACTGCGACTGCTGACGATTGATGCGGATTAGACGAGTCCATATGAGGATGGCTAGATTCCCATACAACGTCTAGTGTTCCGAGTCCCCAGAAAGTCCGGAGTGAACCGCGCCGGGATAACGTACGGCCGAGGTTTCGCCGTAGTAAAAGCCTATCATATAAAGATACGAAAGAGGACATAGTTGGGGGTGGAGTGAAAAGAGAAAATTCTGCAAACATCTAATCCATGAGGGTCGCAGCATCGGTTGAGGATGTTGAAACCCGTCTACTGGACTGCACGCATAAACCAATCACGGCACCTGTATGGATATCGTGCTCCTTATACAACAAAACGCCTTTTCTCCTGACAGCTTCCCCGGTTACAGATGCCTCTTTCCCTATCGATCTTGAAAATTGACAGAACAATCCAGCCCCGGTATCCTAGGGCAATATCCTTCAAGTTGATTGAATAACCAGGGCACTTGCACTGTAGAGGGCAGTATCTCTTCGGAGTTAAGATGGATGACGATTGAGATGACCTTGTCACTGCACGGCCATTATTAATCCTATGTGGTTTTTTCTCCACCAATATCCCCACAACTTCGTAAATAAGACTGACTATCCCCGGTGAGATACCAGAGGGACAGATCTTGCAGTGAACCACGGAGAAAGGGGCCTAATATTACCAGCGGGTTTCCTTAAATCCGACTTGGTCGTATGCGCTGCTGACGCCATTGTTTTGATAGTATCACTAAACTCAACAAAGGTTCGTATACACCTCCAAACTATCCCACTTGGGCAGCGCCATCTCGAAGATTCGAAACGGGGAATCGCCTGAAGAAGTAATTAAACTGCCAGCAATGAGCCAGAGCGCCAAGCTCAGCGAGGCGAGAAGCCACAATGCTGCCAGGACACCCAGGAGAACGTATCAATAGCCAGGATACAGATATAAAAGAGGTAGCAGTTCCATCTGTCATGGGAATTTTGAAATCAAAGGAATCTCATCAGCAACTATCGAAGGGACCGAATTCGACAGGAAAAAAAAAATGTCTCAGAAAAACTTTCATGCCTTCACCTCCAGCGAGGAGGTGATCGATCGTTTCGCTTCGCAAGCCAAAGGCCGTACGTTCGTTATAACCGGGGCCGGTACCCAGAGCATCGGCGGCTACACCGCGGTCGCCCTCGCCAAAGCGGGGCCGGCGCACGTCGTCCTGGTCTCGCGTAACCCCGCCACCGTCCAGCCGGTGCTCGACGAAATCAAGGCCACCGCGCCCAACGTCAAGGCAACGTTCGTGCGGTGCGACCTCAGCGACCAGGACTCGGTGCGGGGCGCGGCGGCCCGGATCCTCGAGGCCGCCCCCGCCATCGACGTGCTGATCAACAACGCCGGCGTCATGGCCCTCAAGGAGTACACAGTTGACAAGCGCGGCAACGAGATGCAGTTCTCGGCGAACCATATCGGCCACTTCCTGCTGACGAACCTGCTCGCGCCGGCCCTGTTCTCGGCCGCCGCGACGGCCGCCGCGGGCGAGGCCCGTGTCGTGAACCTCACCAGCGCCGGCCACCGCATCAGCCCGTTCCGCTTCGACGACTACAACTTCTCCGGGGGGCGGACGTACAACCCGTTCACGGCGTACGGGCAGTCGAAGACGGCCAACATCCTGTTCAGCGTGGGGCTGACGGCGCGGCTGCGCGCGCGCGGCGTGACCTCGACCGCCGTGCACCCGGGCAGCATCCGGGATACGCGGCTCGGCGACCACCTGAAGGCGGCCCCCGGCGGGATCGAGGCCGTCTTCCCCCAAGTCGCCGAGGCGGCGCTGCGGAACACCGGCCGCGAATGGCCGCAGGACACGCTCGAACCGAAGACGCTGAGCCAGGGGTCCTCGACGACGCTCGTCGCGGCCCTCGACCCGGAGCTCCCCGCCCGGTCCCCGGCCTACCTGGCTAACTGCCAGATAAGCGAGCCATACGAGTATGCCTCGGACCCCGAGAACGCGGAGAGGCTGTGGGAGCTCAGCGAGCAGTTGGTCGGGCAGAAGTTCGGTTACTGATGGTTGTTGTGGGGATCCGGGTCTGCTTCACCCTGAGACGCTGAATCGTCTTGTCACTTGGCAAATTTCAGTACCTGTGTTCTAAGGTCGACTGTAACATACCGGTTTTCCCATTTTGTGTCAATTCAATTTGAGATTAGTTGCTGCCTCACTACAATGAAGTTTGCAATTATTGCCTAGTGTTTGCGTCAATATTTTGCTCCTACTGTCGGGTCGGGGTGAGTAATATCGACGTACTAGAATCCACCAAGTGGGTGCTGATGAGTCCAACCATCCGAACGTTTCTTGTACCCCATGTGAGTGATAATTTATTAAGCTGTCGGCGTCAGGCCACAACCCACAACTAGGGGCTCTGGTATTGCCAACGGTGGTTCTGTGGAGATCCTATCTTCTACCAATCATATCTGCTCGGTACCGGCTTCTCTCGAGCGCCCTCTTCTCGTTATCGAGAGCCTTTCCGTGATATGGCGGCATTTATCTTGGGGACAGAGCTAATCCCTGTCAATACTGGAGGAGGGGCGACGGAGGGTAGCCGGGTAATCGTAGCGTTACATTTAAGGGTTCTGATGCGACGTTGTCACGAAAATGGACCCCCTTGAACCGGAAGAACCTTGATCCCTTCCGGAGCCCAGAGCCCCATATCAGGGGGTCGCGCACACCAAGTGGGATCACCGTTTCCTAGCTTCTTGATGGTCAATATATCCTATTGAGGGTTGTGCAGCTGCTTCCCAGTGAGCGTGACAGACGCAACGGGAAGGGGGTAAG
This sequence comes from Monosporascus sp. CRB-8-3, assembly GCA_004155055.1. Taxonomy (NCBI): domain Eukaryota; kingdom Fungi; phylum Ascomycota; class Sordariomycetes; order Xylariales; genus Monosporascus; species Monosporascus sp. CRB-8-3. The sequence continues at coordinate 140,930 of QJNZ01000051.1, forward strand.
AGAATGTATAATGGAGCTTGCCAGATTTAATTGTCGACAAGGGCAGAAATATATTGCCGCTTCCCACTTCTAGTTAAAGGAATATGACACAGAGGGTAGGACAGAAACAGAACGGTATCAAGGTATGTGAGCAATGGAGTGACCGTCATTTGACTTACCGTATCGGGGTGCCCAAGCAGGCCAGCTGGTTCAAATATGGACGCATTGGTAGTATCCATCGTCCGCCGCTTGCGGAAAAGGGACAAGGAAAGATTTCTAATAACGGAAGGAGACGAATAGGATGAGTAGCCGACCACACATCAAGCAACCCCACATTCTCGGAACCACTCACACGTACGACTGTGACCAAAAGATGTGCCGGGATTGGAGACCACTATCACCATTTAACTTATAAAACTCAAGCAATAACACCGATCAAGATCTTTCAACAATCATCGAAGATGTCTAGGGTCCACGTATTTGTGTGCTACGAACTGAAGGATGGCAAATGGTTACCCTTTTAGCCACGTCTGCGGGACGTTCGGCTTCATTAACGAACAGAACCTAGTAGAGCTGAGGATTATTAGCAGTTCTTGCAGCATCTTGTCCATCTTCTGTTTGAATCCGTAAGTGGACAATGTCAGACCCGACAGCCATACAGTGTGCCAGGCCAGCCACCTAAAAAGGGGAAGGAAAAGATAGGGGGACTCGTCTCGAGAACGACGCATTTGGCCCCTTGCACGTACCGTTTTACTGAGCTTAGGGACTGTCGACACTTGTTGAGCGACCTTCCATTGAACTGCATGTGAGGGCGGCCGTTATAGGTAGGCATTATGGGCTGACTGGGACCTCGACCATTCTGCACATGGCTGAACCTCCATCCTCCGCCAATTATACTTCACAAGCACACACGGGAAAAGATCATATCATGGTGAGCAACTCCGGAAGTTCCGGTACAATGACAAAGGGCGGTCTGAATCAGGTAGTGATATCGAGCCTTCTAACACGCCTAGGCTATAATCTATGATGACGAGGCTTTTACCTCGTGAAGCCCAGAAGAGCTCTCGAGTATAGCTCGGCTGTTACACAATTCAACAGCGAAGATCTGCTTGAAAATGATGCGATTGGCTTCTCACCACGGACTATAAGTTACGGCGATTATTAGGAACCCCTCCGCCAGGCCTGCGTTGATTGGTGATTTGTTACCCGCGCCGGCACTAGTGGAAGGGATTCCTGTTAAGAATAATTACTATGCCAATTGGGCCATATCGACGGAATTATGTCCACGTGAGTAGGGCGGGTGTCTTCCCCGATGGTGTTCACTATCGCTAGGGGCAGTGGGCTTAGTGTCATGCATCACGCTTACCGACAGTTTATGAAAACCGCTCCGGAGGTAACCAGTCAAGTTGTGGTGGCGGTCCAACTAGTCAGAATGTTGATCATATATCAGATTCTTGATATATTAGTGCGCGCGGCCGGATATATCCCCGTTTGGGCTGAGACCCACGGCTCACCGATATACACATGCAGGCCTAGGAAACTCGTTCTAATCGTAAATGGCTTGCATATGCGGGCGCCTGCGACTGTCCCATTTTGGAACGCAGTCAGCCCAACAGGCCGGAGAATCCTTGCATCCAGTGCCCAATATGATGGTGACTCGTCATATGGACTTTTCATATCCGTACTTTGCCTTCCTTATTACCATCCCTCGATGGTACAACGAGGATGTGTCTCGAGTCTTACACTGAGCTATGTTTGCCGTATTGGATTTCTCCTTCGCTGTCCGCCATCTTTACCTAGGAAACGCTTCATTTTGCTTCGAGAATATGTGGCATAACCCCGTTAGCACGCAATACCAAGGGGAAGGTGTCTGTCGCCAAGTGCCCGGTACGATGAATACTTTCCAATATAAGCTCAAGCCGCGGCGTTACATTTGATGCTACTTGCATAGCGATCGCCGCATCCCCAGGGTACCCGGTGAACCGAAGAGACGTGAGCGGCTTAGTTAAAATCGTCCGGGAGTCGCAACTTCCGAGCGAAGCAGCCCAAGTACCAAAACGACATTAGTGACACAGTTCCAGGATGTGTCGACCCTTACCGATGATATCGCGCATAGACGAAGGTTATTCGGAACTGTTATCTGTATGGAACCAACACTCCCCGAGGGTATATATCTCTGTAGTTCTCTGCTTCCCAGCCGATGATAGACTCCGCCCTGAGAGCATCCGTCATATCGCTACATCTGTCCAGCGCCTTTCTCAATCAAGACCACTCTTCGCTGGGAGACTGTATGCCAGCAGCCCCGGACATGTGTCAATTCATCGCTCACCGTCCTATCTCATCCCGTTCGAGGTATGCCCGTCGGACATGGAAGTGAGGCAGACATATCAGCAGATGAAGAATGAAGGATTCCCCCCCTCTCTGTTCATCGATCCCCAGTACGGGCCTCCAGGCAATCCTGAACGGACGCCGGAAATGCTACCCGTGTCAAAAGTTCGGGTTAAATTTGTTGAGGGTGGGCTACTGCTCTTGGTGTTTCTGCACCATGCAGTCATGGATGGGGAGTCACTAGGGATATTTTTAGAATGCCTTGCTGCCCAGACGCGACAGGGGTCGATCGACCGCCCATCAGAGCAAAAAATCGCCCTAGCAACGTCCAGGCACTACAAAACCCCCGGCGAGCTTCGAGACCAGTTCCAGCGTCTCGCAGCGAAATGCCCGGAATTCACGCTCCTGCCCGACCTCAGCGGTCCGACGCAGCCGAGGCTCCTCGACGTTGGGACGCCGTTGCACGAGATCGACAGGACGGGCAAGATCTTCGTGTTCAGCAATGCGCGACTCGAGGCGCTAAAGCGGCTCGTCACATCCCACCCTGGTAGTGCGAGCAGCTCACCGACTCTTCCGACGACGTGCTACTGCGCGCTAGCCGCATTGACGTTCGCCCACGTAACCAGGGCCCGGGCCGGGGCGGAACGCTACTTACCGGCAGGCCGCTGCAGCACCAGCATGGAACCCCCCGGGCGAACGACGACCACGACAGCGCAGCTCTGGAACTCGGTGAACTGGCGCGCGCGCGCGTTCCAGGACGCCACGAGGGACTACTTCGGCAACGCGGCCCTGCCCGCTGTCACCGAGGTGCCGACCGACCGGCTCTTCGCCGCCTGCGAGGACGACAGCGAACTCGCGCGGATCGTGCTCCTCATCAGGGAGACCATCGACGGCGTCGACCAGACGTATGTGCACCGCCGCCTGGCCATGCTCGCGGCGGCCCCGGACCCCCGGCTCATCGGTGTCAGGTACGACCCACGCATGCCGGAGGTCCTCGCGTTCAACACGTGGCGCCACTTCGGCGCGGACGCGGCGTGGCATATACCCGGGATTCCCGTCGCCAAGCCCAACGCGATCAGGCGGGCGCACGGGAGCTGGGGTATGGGCACGGCGCTTATCCTGCCGGCGCAGGCGGAATCTACCAAACAGGAACTGTTCCTGAGTCTGTCCATCGAGGCGATGGAGGCACTCTGTAACGATGAGCGGTGGATGCGCTGGGTCGATAGGGTTATTGGATGACGGTAAGGTCAGGCAAGCAGCGGAGTGGATGAAGTAAGACTTCCATTTACATCAACCGTACACGACTAGATAATGTTAAGCATAATACACGCAGCTTGGTAGATACTATTAGTGATCAAGTAAAGCAGGAAACGAGTTATTTGGCGTATACCGACATTGCCATATGCATGGTACAGGGATCCACCGTGAGGGACTCTACTGACAGATAACGTACGTGATAGTGATGCTATTACTGGTTACTGAGAGTAGGCGCTCATTAATGGGGCTCACCTCCTGGGAGAGCTAAGATCGGACGTCTACCGAAGTCGAAATAAGATGTTCCCAATGCACAAACCTCCAGCCCAATGACTCGTGTGTGGACTCCTAAGTGTAGAGTTAGCTTCCGCGCTAATGTAAGTGGAGTGGTTGCGTACTAGTTTCGAACGGGCCGGACCGTACGGATGGCGCTCAGATAAAGTAAAAGAAACGTGGAATCCTCGGCTTGAGCATCTGCCGGTTGAAGGCGCAACGAAGAATTGGCTCATTCACGATCCCTGAGCTTCGGGTACGGTGCCAAATGTTGCAGTGGTATGCCAACCGCCAAAGCAAAACGTCCGCTTCAAACCATGACACCTCGACTCCAACCATAGACCGATGTTGAAAACCTCACTTTTCTCGACTTAATACGTGTCACCACAGGATGTCTTACAACCAATAATGTGACATGGACGGGCAGGATCCCATATTTTAGGTCGAAGCAAGGATGCCACGAGTATAATTGTGAGGTGCCAAGGTGAGACCCCCTTTCTACGGCACAGTGGCCCATCAGTAAGGGTCTAGCTTGTGTATATATGAGGGGACTTCGCCCCCGATTATTTAGGGAGACCTAGGCGTTAATGGTCATCTATTTACTACATATACTACAAACTACCTGATAGCCTGCTTCTTACTTTCACTCTGTACTTCACCCTTTTTCTGACAACAATGCTCTGGCTGTAACTCGCTTCATGCATCACTCGACTTCCTATCCGCGAACAAGAGCGCGGCTTGTCAGCCACAACGTGTAGGAGGCGATATATCATTCTGTCAAGCATCAGGCGATGGGCTCGGCAAGATGACCGGAGCTGATGTCCGGACCTGAATAAACTGGGGATTGTACCCAGACGCAAAACTCTCGAAGTGGATGAGGAGTATAATCGACTGATAAAAAGAAGCCATGCCTGGAGGAAGGGTACTTAGCCGCTATGCAATTGGTGAACTCAGACACTTTGCAGGAGTTCCAGGAAAGCGTCAGGGCATCCTACGTAGCTCTACCGTGGCCGTACGTTGGTTTTAAGCCAGCAAACGTAAGCCTCGAACGCATGAATCAGGACCCGAAAGATCAGAAGAGTCTTTTCATAGGGCAACCAAGTCTGGTGTCACCATTGATACAGGGTAATGGGTGCATATGCAAAGAAGCCAGGGAATGTTGTGGACATGTCCATATAAGGAGGCTTCAGGTTCCAGGTCTTTAAGTGTAGTTCTTCATCCAGCTTGAATGCCCTCATTACCCCCAGACGTGCCTTCGCCCCTTCTTCCATTGATGACCTCACCCCCCGAGTCCTTTTTGTGCGTCACGTTTTGTCCGGCCAGTGTATTTTCCCCGAAGACGATTTTCTCCATCAACTAGTTACATGGACTATTCATTGCTGGATGGATGTGACAAATGATAAGTACATTATATTGTCGGCTTTCTGTTACAGTCACTATGGCGCTCTAGGGAAAACGCAACCGAAAGTCTGATGGGTTTCACCGGGTTTCTGTACTCTAGGCTCAAAAGGGCGTAGGAACACCGTACAGTATTGAAAGCGCATTCGAGCCTCAATATCCCCGTAGCATCTTGGTGACGTGCTTAACGGCCTCTATATCTATAAGTCAACATCCCTCGGACTCCGTACTGGCTGTCAGGAATCCTTTGCGATTTCCAAAAGTTCTAATCCATGTTGTCAATGATAGGTTGAGCACCCGTCAGGTTCCATACTAATAAGTCACTAGCCACGAAGGGCTGGCGACTGCGCACCTACATACAGGCAGGGGGCTTCGTTTTAGCCCTGCTCTAACGCCTATTCCAATACATGTCAGTGATTTGTAAGCTTACTGTCAGGTTCGTACGTATTACCTTGACTAGGGGCTTATAATTAACGATGATTCCTTGACAATAAGCTGTTATAAACATTGAAGTACGGCATATCGTCTCAGTTGCTGTAACCAAGCCAAAGCCCGCATCGATTAGCGTTATATGATATAACAATAACCCTGAATTCGAATTCAAAATACCCACTAGAGACTCAGTAACGCACCTTATGTCTCATTTTGGTTACAGTAGGAAGTACGTACATACATTATGCTCATGTAAGACGTTTGCCAAGGCGATACCGACCAACAGGTAGAGTAGATCCCCCTGCACCCTGCACCTCGCACCTGCACCCCGCACCCCACACTCCGCATTACGTAAGCCAAGATTTACCACCCAAGAAGCAACACCTGCACGTGTGACTTTAGAGTTTAGACTTGAACTTTGATGGGAAGCCCTTGCGAAATTAATCCTGTCTTTTTCTGTGCTTTCCCCTATACGGCGGTCTACTACTAGGGAGTATGTACTCAAGTATGCATGGTTACACAGAGACTGTAAAAATACCGAAAAAGGAATGCAACTGTGTCGAGCACGAAAGTTGCTGTTCAAACTTTCTCGTGTCCCATGTCGCACGATGATTCATTACATGCTTTTGCTCATCATTACGTATTGCACCTAATCCTGTTCCCTGTACATGTAACCATATTCAACCATACTTTGATTTCCGTCTCCTCTGAATTCGTCCAGATATCCGCATCCGTATACTCATAATGCCGCCACCGGGGTCCAGTAGAGCACGCGCCTCTAATCGTGCATTCGAGATGGATTTCCTCTCCTCGCAGCGTCGCGAGCCTCCTGTGCCTCGTAATCCTGATACCCACACGCGCCGACAATGGATCAGGACAAGCGAACACTACTCGCTGGAGCGGAGGCCAACCGTTCTACAGTAAGCCCAGAGCACATCCACCGTGGCGCCTTTTACGATATTGGCTAACTAATATACAAGATGGTTACGATTGACCTGGCTTGACCTACTGACAATGGTCATTCTGGCTATAATCAATTTCTTGGTACAATTTCCCTGTCAAAGTCTGTCGCTTGCCAATTGCATGCTGAGAGACAGTAGCTCTACCGAGCAAAGCCTCCTGTGACACGAACCTTCCCCTTAACGGTGGTTGAAACGGGCGAGGTAGTCTATCCGCAATTCGCCTATCCTTACAGACAACAAATCATAGCATCGTGGCTCGACGCTTTCCTCGCCGCCGCGATACCCATCGTCGTGATCCTACTCGCACAGGTACGCATCTGGAGCTTCTGGGATGTCAACAACGGCATCATCGGCCTCGTCTACGGTCTCTTAACCTCCGTTTTCTTCGTGGTCATGATCAAGTTGCTCGTCGGTGGCCTGCGCCCTCACTTCTACGACGTCTGCAAACCGGACCGGACGCTGGCGTCGCAGACACAGCAAAGCATCGCCGGCCAGACCGGCGTCGGTTACCAGAACTACATGTACACGTCAGAGATCTGCACCGCAGAACACGATCGGCGCCTCTGGGACGCCCTCCAGAGCTTCCCCAGCGGCCACTCATCGACCATCTTTGCCGGTATGGTGTTCCTGTACCTTTACCTCAACGCAAAGCTCAAGGTTTTCTCCAATTACCATCCGTCCATGTGGAAGCTCGTCGTCCTTTACCTGCCGATCCTGTTCGCCTGCATCATCGCTGGCCTGCTTACCGTCGATCGGTCGCATAATTGGTACGATATTGTGGCGGGTGCCGTCATCGGCATCGTCTTCGCCTTCTCGGCCTACCGCATGGTGTACGCCTCGATTTGGGACTACCACACGAACCACATACCCCTGAACCGTAACTCGGCGTTCCTGTGGAGCGAGGCCTGCGAGGGCTTCGGTATGGTGTTTACCGACAGGGCCGGCTGGAGGGCTGGCTCTCTCCGCGGCCAAAACACTCTGCCGACGCACAACGGACAGACTAGTGGTTTCAGGAACCATAACACGTATGCTACCAATAATGGCCTCACAAATGGTAATAGGAACGCATTACAGCATCGCGAAAAAGCTACTAATAATGGCCTCACAAATGGTAATGATAGCACGCTACAGCATCCGCAGAGGAGCATGCACGGTGCACATCGGAGCGGGGATGACATGGTATGAATTCAACAGTCGTATGTGTATCGCGTTCAAAGCGCTGGGTGTCTAGGACTCTCTTTCTAGCCATTACAAATATATTAGTCCTATAAGGTGCTTTTAATAGCTTAATAGCATGACGGGCAAGCGTCTCACGTTAATGTTTTGAGTATGTGTTAACTAACAAGCATGGTTTATCACTGGCGACATCTAGCTATGTTGTCAAGTCGGAATATTCATCTCTTCGGACGCCCGAAAGCCCACAGCAATAGCGGTTCTAATCCGTACTTCTTGTAAATAAAGCTGAGCAACGCATCATATCATCTGCATATGCTCCGGGCTTCTCGGCGTAAACGCTATTATTATATGTTCGATTTTCTGCTTTCTATAAATCGTATTTCTGTTGTGCAGGCAGACTCTGGTCAAAATAGTTGGGACACCCCTACACCCCATACTAAAACGTACTTAATTTCTACAATACCCTTTATTTCACCTGCAATTAAAGCAATACGGTGTTTACGATAATAATTTCTTTAGTATTATTATAAAGGGCCAAAGCGGGGGATTCCGATAAATGTTCCGGCATGTTCCTTTGATCTTTCTACGTTAAATTACGTAAAAGTAAATATGGTTGTCAATATAAGTGAAAAGTGTGGGTGGTGGGGTGTCCCAGCCATTTGACCAGAGCCTGCCAGGTTCATAACGTATTTATCAAATTCATGGATAAGGTTCATGGACAGAACGAGTTCTTATCGATAATAGCCAAGCGGGAATTGTGGGGAACCATGTGTGGATCATTGTGAGGTCAGCAGGACGTACTGAAACTTTACTCCTTGTATAACAAGTTGTCGCTGCCGACCTTGCAGCTTAGTATTAGGAAGTAGCTAGGGCTAGGGGTAATATCTTTAAGGGTAAGCTGATAGCCAAGCTACTTAAGGGGATGCGAGAATTCCCCGATTGTAGTATATGTTATTGTTGAATGATGGTGACATAAGTATATGAGTGTACCAATGACCCATGGAAAATGAAGTTAACAGGACGTAGAAAATCGGGTCCTGTGGAACATCTAATGGTGTCCCCGCCTGTCATGGCATTTGCGTCATACCGTTGAGAATGATTTTGTATCGCCAACCATGTCGTTCTTCAACCAGCTAAAGAATAAGGCTGAGGAGTTTCTCCCTTTCGGTCAGAACAGGGGCCAACAGGGTTCCGGCTCCTCCCCTCACCAAAACTACCCCGGCCGATCATACCAGCATCCGCCTCCGGGACAGTGGCAGCAACCTCCCCCAGGACAATGGTATCAGCCTCCTCCAGGACAATGGTATCAGCCTCCTCCAGGACAATGGTACCAGCCACCTCCGGGACAATGGTACCCACCTCCTCCAGGTCAATGGCAACAACCCCCTCCCGGACAGTGGCAGCAACATCCTCCAGAACAATGGCAGCAAACTCCGCCGCCTTACAGTAGCCACCCTAATGACGCGCCGCCCCCGGTCCCAACCGCCTCCCGGCCGGGTGAGACTCCGCCCGGCGCTCAGGGCCCAGGGGTCTACTGGCGCCCGAACTTCAGCGCCGGCATCCCTGTGGGCGAGGAGTTCGAGCAGAAGCAGGGGCACGGCGACCCGTGGGGGTGGGGCAACAACGAGCTGCAGAACTACACGCCGGAGCCGTCGAACAGCTTCTACACGCCGGACGGGAAGCTCGTGCTGCGCGCCGTGTCGCGGCCGGCGCACCCGGACCCGGAGGCGCGCTGGACGTCGGCGCGGCTCGTGAGCCGGCGCACCCTGGCGCGGCCCGACGGCTGCGTGACGGCCTGGCTCACGCTGCCGTGCGCCGAGGGCATCTGGCCCGCCTTCTGGATGCTGCCGCGCGAGCCCTTCGTCTGGCCCCACGAGGGCGAGGTCGACATCGCCGAGACCTGGAACGGCGACTGCCAGAACCACTCGTGCCTGCACTGGGGCTTCTTCACGCCCGAGGACGCGCCCAAGCACCTCGTGCGCCAGACCCACATCCCGGACATGGCCCGCCGGCCCGTGCGCTTCGACTTCGCGTGGCGCTGCGGCGGCACCGGGATCCGCGAGGAGGACGGCAAGTCCGCCGGCGGCGGCAGGCTGGTGTGGTACGTGGACGGGCGGCCCGTCATGAGGAACATCATGCCGCCGGGCACGAGGCCCATCGAGGACTGGTGCATCCTGCTCAACGTGGCGATGGGTGGAAACGTATGCCAGGGGAAAGAGCCCCGCGAGGGCGCGTACGACTTGGTTGTGCATAGTCTACAGCTGACTGATGCCCCCGAGGGCGGATGGGGGAGATTCGAGTACGACTGGCATCATTGTGTCGACGGAGCTATTATGTGAGAGACGAAAATGATAGGTACTCGGGCTATACGCTAATCTTCGATTTAATTCTGCTGCTGATCCCATCGCCATCCCGAGCCTGTAAGGGCTAGGGTCGTATTTTATCACGCTTATTCCATGCTTTATCCAAGTCTCCCATGATATGGTTGCTGGGTTTCAGAGAAAAGGTGTAGCAGCGTGAATGGTTAGAAGAGGCAGTCTCACGGAAACCCGCAGGTACGGAGTATTAGAGATGGCCAGTAACGCCTGCCGTTCCCGAATATCTACGCACAAAGCGTCCTATATATACACCGAGGACCCCTGAGTCCTGGTTCCGAAGGGTTTTACCGAATTCTCTTACGCTAAGCTTGCATAAATAGGTATAAATCTCCGAAAGAAGGGGGGGTTGTTAGAGGTGTCGCAGAATAGGGGTAATTTGTTTAGTTGTCAGGACCTGTTAGCCCGTAGACACCCCATAAAAACGTTATTCCGGGGCTCCTATATTATATATAAAGCTTTTTAACTACCGTTATTTAAAACTCGAAATGAAGTAAAATAATTTACGTTTTATATATTTAATACGATCTTTTTTAAGAACTAATTTAATTATTATAATTATCTACCAGGTATTTTAATTATGTAAAATAATTATAAAATTTTAATAATTTAGTTAAAAATTATATTACTTGTTAATATATCGAATAATTTTATATTTAAACATATAATTTTTATATAAGATTATTAGGTTTAAGTTATATGATTTAAGCTAAGTTAAAAATACGAAATAATTATATTAATAGTTAATACGATAAATGTTTAACTTAATATTTTCGAATACGACAATTATTTATAGTTTTTACGTTTATAATACATTATCCGGTTTAATTACGAAAAACTTTATCCCGATATTAATTATTAAAATTTTATAAATATGTAATTTTTCGATTAATATCGGTTAAAAGGTTTATTTACGTAATGCCGATAAATTTCGACCTTATTAAATCTTATAACTTTTAGCTTTATAATTTAATAAAGGGAACATTTTAAACGGTTAAGAATAACTTAGAGAATATTAAATTTTTCGCAGTAAATTTTAAGTCTTTAAAAAATAGCTGCTTTATAATCTTTGGCTAGTTTTAAGATTAAAAATATTAGATATTAATTAAAAAAATGAGCTAAAAACTAGGAACTCATTTTATTTAACTTTAATCGAATTTATAGTATTTTTTGGAATTTTTAATAATTAAAATAATTATAATATACCAGATAATTCATATTATAAAATACTCGTATTCCTTAATTATAAAACATTTACAAATAACGTTTTATTAAAAATATTTAAATTTTATAAATTTTTTTAAAAAAAATTATTAATATTTTAATTTAGTTAACTAATATTTCGGAAAATAATTGGATATTATTTTTAATTCTCGCATACGATGTAATATATAAAAATAAAAATAAATGGAAATTAAACGACCTTATAACAGAAAATATCGAACGTATAATAAAAATATTAAAAGAAAATAAAAATTAATAATAAAAAGTTTAAAAATTTTAATATTTAAGTTTTAATTCGGTATAAGTGTAATTATAAGTAATAATTTATTCGGCTATTCCGGATTACGAAAACCGTTTAGAATTCCGTTAAAATAGTAGTCGATAAGGGCTTGTATAACTAGGTAATTTAAAATTACTAATAAAAAGGTTAAGTTATAATAAAGCGTTAAAATTAAAGTAATATAATTTATTAATTTATTTAAATAAATTATACGGGTATATCTTTTTAACAAGTTATTTAATTTTTATTTATACTTTATATATATATAACGTACTATATAACCAAGTCGGCTATATAAGCGAATTAGCTAATTTCCTTAATTTTGTTTTCTTTTAACTTTTAATTTTAATTTTTTAATATTAATATTATAAAAAGTTTTATTAAAAACCTAGGATAAATTTAGATATTTATATTAAAAAAATGAAACTTAAAACTTAGTTATAAAAACTTTTATTTTATTTATAATATCCCTATATTTATTTTAAAAAAGTCGATATTACGGTATATCTTTTTAAGTTAATACCGATCTTAATATACTAAAATTAATACCGATCGATAAGAAATTGATTATTAAATAAATCATTAATTTAAATACGTAAATACTGTTTATCCGGTGGTAATATATTAAAAATATAACGAACTTATTACTTATTTATCGTATTAAGATACGTATCGGGATGAATTAAACGTTTAATTTTATTAAACGGTAAAAAAATTTATATTACGTTTAAATCGAAAATTAAATTATTATAAAGATTTATACGATGATTTAAAAGTATTTTATAAGTAATTTTAATTTATTCGGATTATAATCGCGAAATAGGGTATTACGGAAAAAAGATGTATAATATTAATAAAATACGGTTTTTAATAGATCTTTTATAATAATAAATATAGTAATTATAAATGTCGAAGAACGTAAAAAATTTAAATAAACGTAATAACGGAATAATAAATCATTTATAATAATAGAAGATAATAATTTTTAAAATTAAGACTTACTTTTAGTTATAATTTTTACCGGGAAAAACTATTTTTTTACTAGTTTACCGATAACTTAATTTTATCTGATTAAAAAATTACTATAAGCAAAAACGGCTAAATAATAAATAAATTAAATTTAAAATAGATTTAAAATAAATTTAATATTTCGATAAATATATTAAAACGCGAATGAAAAATTCGAACGGTTTTTTTAATCTTAACTCTTACGAAAATTATTCTTTTATTATATTCCAAAATTATTATAAAATTAATAATATTGTTATATTTTATATACCCGTTTATTCTTTTATCGGATTTAATTTTTTAACGTAAATTTTTTTTTCGTATTATAACGCCTTTATTTATTATATATTAGGGGTTTTATATAACGTTACGTTATTTATATTATTAAGGAAAAATTTATCGCCGGTTTTTACGGCACTTTTAAAGCTGTTATAAAAACCGCTAATATTAAATTCGGATATATAAAAACGGGATTTTTTTCTTTCCTCCTAATTACGTTTTTTCCGAAATAACAGTTTTAATTATATCTATACCGACCGTTTTCTTATTTAATTTTATTAATTTTATTATTTTATTATTTATAAAAAATTTAAAAAATCTTTTTACAATAAGTTAACGAGAACGTTATTTATAAATAAAAACTAGAAATTAATAAGATAGCTCTCCGATAAATATATTTAAATCCGTTAGTTTTTTAATAAAAAGTAATGTAATAGTTTTATACGAAAACGTTTTTTTTTCAGGAGGAAAACGGTTACCTTTGCGAAATAAATTACGTCCTTAAGAAATACCGAAAAACTAAAAACATATGTATTTAAAAAAGAGAAACCATTATTATAAAAAGTAAAGGCTTTTATAGTTGAAAAAAGAAAGTGATAATAAGTAATTACAGTTAATAAAAGCTGAAAATAATCCTTATAAAAAGGTTTAAACCAAAGAACGAAAATATAACGTTTACGGTAAACCCGGATATAATACGTATATTTATAAGAAAGATATAAAGCCTTTTAAAGATAAGGATTTCGATTAATTTAAATTAATTGATTATGTTATAATTATTTTATTTTTACCGTGAAAACCATTGATAGTTGCCGTTTTCGAAGATATTGGGTAGAGTATCTATCGTGTTAATTATTGGTATAATTACTTCGTGTCTTTGGCTCAGCCTGGATAATACGGCTTGAACCTAACGACCTTGCATAATTATTTTATTTAAATTTATTATTAAGATATATTATAAAATAGCTAATTTACTTATATAACCGATTTACTTATATAGTACGATATATATACATGTAACTAAATACTTAAACAGTGTTTATTTTATAATAACCTTTTATATAAGATTAAATATAATCCGGGTATTTAGCTATATATATATAAATAATATATCGTATATAACTAATTTATTTATTAAATATATATATAATTAGTTTTATAAAAACGCAAACGGAAAGCACTTCTTAAAAACAGTCCCTTTTTAATAAAGGCTAGAAAAACGCAATGCGGATCGTAAAAACACGGTAACGGAATCGAAACTCTAAGTTAATCTGGCTTCTTTAAGCTGGCGTTACCTTAATAAATTATAGCCCAAGTTAAATTTAAACCAGCTGCTTTTTACGATTAATGGTAACAGGGTACTTAAGCCTACCGCAAGTAAAAAAGATACCCAGGTTCGCAACTACTAAGCTACTAAGCTATAATAACGTTTATAAATAATTACTTTTATTATTTTCATTATTTAATGTTTATTTTTAATATATTTCTTTACGAAGTTTGGTATTATTTCTTAACTAATACTTTTTTAATATTATTAAGTATAAATACTATTATTTGTAATATAAATAAATTTTATTTTATATTTTATAATTCGAAGGTATATATAATTAAATTACTTTACGAATAAATACCTTTTAATACATATATATGTACTTATAAATAAAAATAAGAAAGATTATATACTTTATGGCAGTAATAAAGTTTTATAAAAAAAGAATAATAGTAAAACGTTAACGTATATACGGTAATAGTTGTAATAATTTCGTTAAAGAAAATACCTTCAAAATCATTTAAATAAATATTACAGCTCCGAATATAAATATTTATTTATATTTTATGGAAATTAATAGCTTTCTTAAGAATTTAATATAATATAGTCTTTATAATAATAATTTAATATATTTTTAAAGTAAATAACATGTTATATTAAAAATTTAACAAGTTTAATAGTGTGTTTTTCGATAGTTTAATTTTCGAATTATTTTAATTAAACAGCCGAGTCGTAACTAGATATAAAAACGATTTTAACTATTATTTCGAAATTAAATTTAACTTACTACGATAAAAATATATTTAAATTAAAATAGTTTTATTATATTTTAACTTATGTAATAAAACTTTTACATAATATTATATTTATTATTGTCTTTATTTTTTATTAATGTTACTTTTTTTACTTTTATTATTTAATATAAATACGATATCGTTACCGATTTTAATTTTCTTATTATATTATTTTTATTTAAAATAAAAAGGTTTTTATACTAAAAAGCTGTTTTGTTCTTTATAATATTATCGTATTATAGTACTTAATATAAAATAAGTTCTATATAATAAAGTAATAATTAAAAAAAAAAAGAAAAACTTTAACGTTTTAATATTTTTAAATAAAAATATAATAAATTTATAATTACGTATAAAGGCGATTAGCGTATTATTGTAATATAAATTAGTAATGTATAATTTTAATATATTTATTATTACAATTTAATATATAAATACCTTTATTTCTATTTAATAAAGTTTTGGCCTAATGGCTTAGCAGTTGCGAGCCTGCGTGTCTTTTTTAATTGCGACAGGCTTGGGTACCCTGTTGCGATTGATCGCAAGAGATAGCTGGTTTAAATCTAGCTTGGGCTACCGTTCCTTTAGGTGGCGCCAGCTTAGAAGGAGCTAGACCAGTCTTGGAGCTTCGGCTCCGCCACCGTGTCGGCGATCAATTGGAGTGGTTGGGGGCTCTAGGAATTAATCAAATTAATCGTATAACATACCACACCACCTCGCGAGCCAAACCACCTTGCGAACCGCTTTTCGGCACTTCGCGACAAAAAATTTAAATTAATCAACTATAACATATCAAAATAACATAAATTAATCGGATTTTTTTTCGCTAAACGTATTTATAGCTTTTTTATAAGTACGCGTATTATATCCGGGCTTATTATAAACGTTATATTTCCGTTCCTTAATTTTAACCTTTTTATAACGATTACTTTTAACCGTTATAGGTTATATTTTTCCATTACCTTTTTTTTTTCGGCTAAAAAAGTTTATCCCTTTTATATAATAAATATCCTTTTTTCTTAAAAACGTTTATTTTTAGTCCTTCGACGTTTGCTTAAAATATAATTTGATTCGTATAATTAAGTAACTTTTTTTCAAAGAAAAATAATTTCGTATAAAAGTAATAAGTTATTTTTTATTAAAAGATTTACCGATTTAACTATTTTTGTCGGCGAATTACTTTAATAATTTTTAATCTTTCTTTATAAATAATATCTTTATTTTATTATTTTTTTAATATTTTTAAAGGTTTTTATAAATAAAAAACGAATAAAACCGGTAAGGGTTAACGGGGAAATAATCGGTATAAACATAATTGGAAAAATTTCGAATTTGGAAAAAACGTAATTAAAATCGAATAAAACAAAGTTAATTTTCGCGAATCCGGATTTAATATTATCGGATGTTATAATAATTTTAAACGCGTCGTAAAAGCCGGTAAAAAAATCTTTTTTAATAATATAAATATAATAACGTTATATTAAGTTTTCGATATATTATAAATAAACGCGATTTAAAACAAAAAAACAAAATACGTTAAAAAATTAAAATTTATACGAAAAATACGTAAATATGCAAAATGTAATAATATCGTAATTAGCGTAATATTTTTCGAATTTTATCGAATAATAACTTTCGTAATTATTAAGGATAAAAAAATGTTTTAATTTTTTTCGTACGCGTTCGAATATATTAATCGAAATGTTGGATTTATTTTAAATTTAATTCGTTTATTATTTAATTATTATTATTTAATACGATTTTTTAATCGGTTATTAATAATAAGTTATTACGGAATTAAAGTTTTAAATAATTTTTCCCCGTTATAATAATAAATAACGGTATAATTTAACTTTAAAAATTAATAACTTAAATAATTATAATTTATTTTTTATTTTTTTATGAAGTTTATTTAAATTTTTTACGTTTTTCGGTATTAATAATTATTATACCTGTTATTATAAAAAACTTTATTAAAAATTTAATTTTGTCGAAGTTATAAATATCCTTTTTTATAATACCGTATTTTACGATAATAACCCGAATAAATTCGAATTATTTACGAAATATTTTTAAATTTTTATATAATATCCGTTAATCATTAATATTTTAATTTAAACGCGTTTAAAATTTTTTTTGCCGTTTAACAAATTTCGACGCCCAGTTAATTCCGACGCGTACCGTAATACATTAGGTTAATAATAAATTCGTTATATTTTTAATATATTAAAGCCGGATAAAAAATATTTACGTATTTAAATTAAAAATTCGTTTAGTAATAAATTGTTTTTTGGTTAATGTTAATTTTTGTAAATTAAACAAAATATCGGCTTGGGCGTATTAACCGTAATATTGAGCTTTTAAAGTAAATTCGGAAATTTTATAAAAAAAATATAATTTTTTACAATTAAGTTTCAGGTTTCGTTTTTTAACCTAAATAATTAGGTTTATTTTAGATTTTTTTATAAAAGGTTTTATATTATTAGTATTAAATAATTATTGATAAAAGTTGGATAATAAATATGATAATAAAAGCGGTTTGCGAGGTAGTTTAATTCGTAAAGTGGTGTGGTACGTTATAACTATTTATTTATTACGGTGTTAATAACCCGTATTGCGTTTTTCCGGTTTTTGGTTAAGAAGGAACGGTTTTTAAGGGGGTGCTGTCAGATAAGTAGCGTAGTAAGTGCGCCCTTATCAATTAATCGCTCTTTTAGTGCAGTGGCTAGCTGACAGGTGCTTTCTGGTCGCGTTTATATAGAACTATTTATGTATATATATGTAGTAAACGGATTAGCTGTATGTATATATATAGCTAGATACCTTAATGATATTTTACCTTATATATAATAAAGTTTTATATCGTTAATAAATTAATTATTTTTTAATTGTATATTTAATATATATAACATTATAAAGATTATTAAGCATTTATTTAGTTTTATTACTAAATTAAAGTAAAATACTTACTTTAAATTACTGGTAAAATAATATGAAATAAAATTATATAATTCGGTATTAAAAGTTAATATATTAGTAACCCGCTATAAAATTTTAATATATTTTCAAGTATTATTTTATATATTAATATATATTATTTATAATATATATTAAACTACAACTAAATAATATAGATTTTTTTATTATAATAATTATAATTATTTAAGCAGAAATGAATTATAAGTTATAAGTAACTAAACGGAAAACATTATTATATAAAATGTTAAATATAAAGAAAATAATATAAGCTGTTATAATAAAAAAGATTTTAATCGGACTGGTAAATACTAAATAAAGTAAAAGCAAACGAAATAATATAAAATAAAAGGAAAACGGTATAGGTTATATTTATAAACTAATTAGAATTATACCGGGACGATATATATAAGATAAAAACGAATGAGTATATAATATTATTATAAAAGATGAAAATATTTTATAATAAGACAAGGTAGAATAGAAAAACTAAAACGGAGTTATATTCGTAACGGGAGGATACCGATAAATTAAAAGCGAACGAAGTAATATAATATAAGTAAATGAATATATGTTATTTATAAAATAATCATAAGTATACATGAAGAAAATAAATAAATCTCAGTAATACGAAATAGTTTTATAAGAAAAATATAGTACAAAGATATAAATAATAAAAGTAAATAAATATCATATATAAATAAAGTAAACTAGCGTTAAAAATGATATTTTATTAATAGTTATAATATATAAATAGATAAATATTAAATAAATTAAATATAATTATTAAACTAAATATAAATTATAATATAAATTAAAAGAATCTTATTTAACAATTATTATAATGTATTATATATCGTAAATCAGCGGAATCAAAGTTTTTTAAAGTATATTTACCTTATTTTACGCTTTATTAATTAATAATATATTCTTTTTTTATAACAAGTTATAATCTGTAGGTAATTAGTGCTTTTAACTGCTCGCGGCTAGTACATCTAGGCTGCAGCTGCTACTTAAAATAGCCTTTATCTAGAAACCATCTTTTATATAGTTAAACGTATATATAAAGGCGATTACTCCTAGATTTCTTTAGTTTTTCCTAAAATAACTATAAGTTATTTGCTAAATTCCTGTATTTAATTATTTTAACTGCTAATATAGTAGTATTTTTTAGTTAATTAGTAACTATAATATATTAAATAAAATGATTATGTATAAATTAAATTAACGGAAAAAGTACGAAATTTAAAAAAAGATGTTCAGTTAATTTTAAAAAAAAATAAACGGTTAATATTAGAAAACGAACAATAAAAATATATCCCAAGGTAGCTTTTTACAGCCGAATAAAATAATTTACCCGATAAAGGTTTCGTTTTTATACGGAATAAAAAGCATACGAACAGCAACTTATTTCTTTTTCCTTTCGATTAAAAGAAACCCTAAGACGAAAAGTTTCATAATAAAAGGGAAAAACTAAAGCTTATAATAAGCGTAACGGTAGAAAAAAAATCCACTTTCGAAACTTCATTAAAAAAAGTGTTATTACCTTAACGGTAATAGCTAAAAAACCGATATAAAACTCCTATATAGAAATAACAGCTTTAATTAAAATTAAATAAGCTTTATACGCTTTTAAATATTAATTTAAATAAAATTAAAAAAGACGTTAAAGTACGGAAATATAAATACAGGTCGGTCGAAAATAAAGGTAAAAATTTAAAGCTTTATTATACAAAAAACGATAATAGAATAAAACGAATAAATAATATCGTACAGCAATTGGTAAATATATCTTAGTTCGGGGGCGTATTTTAATAAAAACCGCCTTAATTAAAAATAATACGAAATTTACGAAACGTAAATATTTACAAAAACGTTTTACGAAACGCTTAAAAGGCAGGAAGTTGGTAAAAAGCCCTTATTACCGTCAAGGATGACGGAAAAAAAAAATTAACCCCTTAAAAAAAAGCAAAACGAAATTAAGAAAATAAATTATTAAAAAACTTAATTTCCCGAAAAGGGAGAAAAGCGAAAAATGTAATACGCAGGAACTCCGACGATTTAAATAGGTTACTTTTAAATTTGTCCAGAGGTTCCCGAAAACGAAAAAACTGTCGGAATAATTCTCCTAATATCTCTAGCAGCTTTTTAAGCCATAATAAGTTAAATAGCTTTAATAAATTAAGCGTTCGTTTAAAAAAAGGATTTTAAGAAATTTAATAATAATATAAAGTTCCGTTGGAAGCATTTTAAGTTTTTGCTAGATAAAGAAAATTACCTGGTAAATTAAGTTAATTAAAAACTTTAAAATAATACGTTAGCTTTTATGCTTAAAGAAATTAAATATAAGGACGAAATAAAGCTAAAATAATTTAATTAATTATACCTTATAAAGGTTATTATTAAGACGGATAGAAAAGCGCCGTTAAAGGTAATTATAGATATTAAGAAAAAAAAATATTAAAACTCTTAAAATTTTTGACGTAGTTATAAATAAGGCTAGGTAAAGATCCATTTAAAAAAAGCTTAGAAAAATCACATATAATAAAGGAAACCCAGTATAATTAATTAGGAAGTTGTAAAAGTGATTACGAAAGGTTAAGAGTTATAATATAAAGCTCGGATTAAAGGAAAAAATTACAATATTTCTGATTGCTATAGAAAATTACGCTAACAGTAAGTATAAAACGATTTAATTAATTCTTAAGCAAACCAGTTATTTTTTTTAGCAAATAATTAACAACTTTAATAAGAAATTCTATAACTACGCTAAAAAAAAGGGGGGAAATCTTATAATGCTTAAAAAAGTAAGGGAAAAGGTAATAATAATAATAATAATTTCCGAGATAACAGGCCCGTATAAAACAAAAACGGAAAGTTATTTTATTTTAACTATAATAAATACGGGTACATAATAACGGATTGCCCTAAGCCGTAAAAAAAAAAAAAAGCAACGGTAAAGGACAAAAAGGAAAAATAATTAACGTTAAAATAATAATAAATAAAATAATTAAAGTAATAGCTTTCGTCACGTTTAAAACGGTAATAAAAATAAAAAATAATTTATCCTTAACGGCTTAAAGAATTTATACAGATTAAACGGAAGAACATTTAACGTTAAGGTTAAAAAATAACAACTTAAAAACTTTATATAATAATGTGGTAATATAATTCAAAAGGAAACTTAGAGAACTTTAATAGTTAAACGCTTTAAAACCTGGAGCATTTTAATAATTAAACGTTTTAAAGCCCGGAAAGCTTTAATAGTGAAATATTTTAAAACTTAAGCGATAAATTACTTTAAATTATAAAAAGGTAAATATATTAAAAAAATATTATAAAAAAGGTTATATTGTTAAATATTTGTTCCGTTTACTGGAATAATTTAAATAAATTACTTTAAAACATAGAAATAAACCTTAATATTACGAATAATATTAGCAATTTTTTTTAAAAATATTATCATAAATAAAAGATCCGTAATTGCTACTTTTATTAATATCGTTAAGTAACCCTTAAAAAAGCTTAATAAAAAACGAAATTAAAGTTAAATATATATTATATATTAATAATTTCTTTTCAAAAATATTTTCTAAGGAAATGTCTTATAGAAAAGGATGTTATTTAAATCGTAACGCTTAAATAAACATTAATGAGATTTAATTATTAACAATTAACGTATTTCGGTAAAGATTTTCCTTATAGGTTTACGGAAAGTCGGAATTTATTATTAAGGCCTCGGATTTAATAAACGATAAAAATTATTATTAAAGATACGTATTAAGAAAAGTATCCTGTAAGAAAAACGACGATAACTTAATAAATAACTTAAAACGTATATTTAAAACCGCCGTTAAAATAGAAAAGTTTTAATAATAGAAAAAGTTATAAAAAAATTATTTTTTAATATTGCTGCTTTTATTACCTTAGTACCGAACGATTAATATAAATTATTAAATTATTTACTGGGGTAAATTTAAACCTTAATAATACAAAAAATATCTTTTATACGGCATACGATAAAGGAAAAAGATAAAAAATATAATTTATAAACTTTTAAAATAAGGGAAATATATAAAAAGAATTATTTAATTTAACGTAAAACTAAGTAAGCTTATTAATATCGAAAATAAAGGTTATTTTAGTTTTATTATAAATAATTTATTACGTTATAAAAAATATTAAATTAATAATTTTTTAATATATATAATTAATATTAAAAGAGAATTATAAAATAAAGAATATTATTTTTATAAAGTAAAATATATATAATTTCCGCGTGAATAAAGTTTTTTATGTATTTTTAATATTTCGTAATAAAAGTAATAAGATATATTATTAATAAAATAAAATAATTTACAGTAAAAGATATTTTATTAATTAAATATTTTAAAACGTAATTTACCTGAATAAATTATATAGATTTAATAACGGTTATTCGAACTTTTAATAAGAAATATATAATTTTAATTAATTAAAACTATAATATTAAAATAGAAGAATTAACAGTTTATAAAGTAAAAGAAATGTTATTAAGTTATTAAGGAATATATAATTATAAAATATAGCTATTAAAGGGCGGTAAATTATTTATTACATTATATATTATTATTTATGAAAATCTAGAAAAATTAAGTAAACCTTTTAATTTTAAAAATGTTATTTAATTATTTTTATAACCCGTATAAAAACGTTTGAAATACAGTTAAAAGTAAGACGTAAAAATAAAAAGTAAAAATAATAATATTATTTTAAAAAATAATACAGATTAAAAAATTAAGCAGGTTAAGCGTAAAAGGAGATGTTCGAAAAAAACTATTTTTAAATTATATACCTTAAAGGCGTTAAATAAAATTTTAAAGTTAATGTAAAAACTAAAATTAATTTAAACTTAAAAAAGTAAAGGCGAAGGTAATTTATATGCTTTTTAGTTTCATTTATTAACGTTAAGTAATAATCATAATAGTTTTAATAACTTTAAAAACGTTAATTAATTTATACGGAATATTTACGAAAACGAACCGGTAATTAATATGTTAAATATTAATATTTACAAGCTGTTTATTATCGTAAATACCGGCTTATTTTTAAAGGAAACTATAAAAAGGTTAAAACGAAAAATATAGTTTAAATTTATTTTCATAAAGATTAAAATGACCTTTTTACGCAGGATCTTTAAATTTACCTTTTTTAATAAAAGTGCTTACAGGTATTAAAAAAATACGTTTATAGGAAAATTAAATAAATATAAGGTACGTATATACGTAAAAGAATTTATATAACGAAAAGGAATTAATTATAACGAAACCGCAGTAAATAGCGTAAAGGTAATATATTAAAGGATTTTAATAATGTTAACCGTTATTTTGAGGTGGTATATATTTTAAATAAACTTTATTATTACGTATTTAAACGGTAAGTTAAAGAAAGATATTTATATAAAATAATTACCGATATTAAAAAACATTTTAATATATATTTAAAAGATAGGAAAATATATAGGCTTTTTTTTAAACAGGTTATTAAATTAATAAACTTATTATACGGTTTAAAATAAGCCGGATTTGCTGAATAGGAAAAAGTAAAAAAAAATATTCGCGAAATTAAGTTTTTGTCTGTTAACCTTAGATAAGATAATATATTATAATTTTAAAATAGAAAACGTTATAGTTTTATACGTAAATCATTACCAGCTTTTCGGTCTTAATAAATAACGTTTCAGAAATATTATTAAAAGGATTATTAAAGATATTTTAATTAAAAATTTAAATAATGCGGAATAATATTTAAACGTACGAATTATACATTTTTTATTAACGGAAAATATTAGGTTAAATTAATAATAATATATTAAAAAGTTAGGAAAGGTAATTAGTTTAAACGAACAAAAAAAACATATATTATTGGTTAAAGATTATTAAAAATACGTTATATAATATAACGGCGTGCTTAAAAAAAGACGTTTAAATATATAAGCTTAATAAAAAAATTTAACATTTTAAGTTATATTAATAAATTAAATATAATATTTATAACGTTAATTTAAGTCAGGTTTATAAATAACCCGTTATTAAAATGCTAAAAATATAGTAAGAAATTACGGAAATAGTTAAACGATTTATTAAATATATTTTTTCGATATCGGGAATTAGGAAAAAACTATTTATATTATAACTATAAACTTTAGAAATAATTATACGGTAATAAAGTTTCCGGTCAGCTATATATTTGTTATAATTAACATGTTTATTTTATACTTTTCGAAATTATAAAATATTATTATTAAATATATACCAAAAATAAAATACGTAAAAATAGGAATAACAGTTACAAAGGTAACTAGGATTAGAAACCTTTTTAAAAAGTTAAAGTTTATATTTAAAAATGTTATCTATATTTTAAAAAATAATATAAATACTTTTAAATAGATAAAAAAACGTAAATAATACGAAGAAAATATTTTATTCAAATTAACTATTATTATATATATTAAAAAATCCGAAAAAGAAATCAACTTTTAATACGTAAAAAATTAAAACAATTCTGCGAACGGATTTATAAAATTATTTAACAAAGCAGATTTCGAACGGTTTATAATTGTAAAAATACAGCCCCTTATAGCTAAGAAAACTAGGCTAGGACAGGACCCTATATAAATCCTGATACGAGATTGTTTAATAACAGTTACTAATACGACCTAAAAGAGGTTTATAGCTTAATAAGTTAACAATTAGTTTTGAATATTTAATAATTATATTAGCGACTTATTCGACGCCCGACAGTTTAATAATTTAATTTCTTCGGAAAACCTATTTTCCAAAATAAACTAATTAACTGTTACGGGGGTATTATAAGATTAATTACCCCTGCCATATATTAAGTCGTACTAAAAATATGTACATACCAGAATATCTAAAAGGCTAAAAAGCCGAATAAATGGCCAAAAAAAGCTGAATGAATAAATTTGAAATCGCGCAAAATAACGCATATAAAAAAGTTATACTGTTAAAAAAGTAAGGCGATAAAACTAAAAATGAAACGGTCGGAGGTTATAAAAGTTACGCTTTAAACCTTTTATAATTTACGCATTGGCGCTGCCTTTAGCTGTAATAAGGCTTTTTTCTCTTGGCTTTAGCTAAATAAAGCTTACCCAAAAACGTTATTATCAAACTTAACCAGGTACGGATAGTTATTATTAAATAAAGAAATTTTACATAGAAATTTAATTGTACGGAAGGGGTAACTTAATGGCCTTAGGGACTAAGGCCTTTAAAGAGGGGAGTAATTATAAGAATACAGCCCCTTATAACCAAGAAAATTAGGTTAGGATAGGACTTTATATAAATCCTAATACGAAACTATTTAATAACAGTTGCTAATACAACCTAAAAGGAGTTCGTGGCTTAGTAAGCTAATAATTAGTTTTAAATATCTGATAATAATTAATTTAGAATTTAAGAAAATATTACAAAAGTTAAAAATAGTTAAGATTTAATTAAAGTAATTAATAAAAAAATAGTTCCGTCAAATTCCCTTTATATAGGAAAAAAAGCGTTTCCTTATTAAAACCTGTTTTTCGTTATTAAAAATAATAACTGCGGTATTTTTTTTACGATTATCCGAAAATATCCGTTTACCTATTGATTTTAAAATTTTAACCTTTTATAATGTTACTTTTATTTATATATAGTTATACCATTTGCGTTAATCTTTACTTAAAGGCGTTAATATTCCTTAACTAATCGGAAAAAACTTTTACTTTATATTTTTTATAACAAGAAATTTAAAAAGTAACGATTTGAATTACTTACTAATATTGCC
The DNA here is from genome assembly GCA_004155055.1 of Monosporascus sp. CRB-8-3. Taxonomy (NCBI): domain Eukaryota; kingdom Fungi; phylum Ascomycota; class Sordariomycetes; order Xylariales; genus Monosporascus; species Monosporascus sp. CRB-8-3. The sequence continues at coordinate 166,759 of QJNZ01000051.1, forward strand.
GTTAAAAATTAGAACCGATTTTTAAAGCTATAAAACCTTTAACGTAACAGCTTGGCGTATATAAAACGTTTTTTTATATTAACGCCTAATATAATTTAAAATATTTCGGAAAAATAAACCCCGTATTTCGGGCCGGTCGCGTAAAAATAATAAAACGAAAAGGCCGGTTTTTTGGTATAATAGTTAATTACGTAACCTTACTTTAAATAAACATAATAAAAACGAAGATTTAAATCTTATATAAATTAAAACTTTTAATAACCTTTTAATAAATTTTTTTAAAGTTTTAAATTTAATTTTAAAAATCACGTAAACAATATTCTTTAACGCAAAAGGGCGTATCGGCAATTGGTACTTTTAGGTACCTACGGCTGGTGTATTTAAGTTGTAGCAGCTGTTTAAAATAGCCTTTATCTAGGAACTATTTTTTATATAACTAAATGTATATATAAAGGCGATTACCTCTAGACTTTTTTAGTTTTTCCTAGAACAACTATGTGTTATTTACTAGATTCCTGTATTTAATTACTATAACTGCTGATATAATCGTATAAATACAGTTTATTTTCTTTAAATAAGACCTAACCGTATACCTTAATTACTAGGCTTTATTAAAACTTAACATTTTCGCGGATTGCTTAATTCTGCTCCTATCGACGACGATTCTTAACGGAATTTTAAATACCTTTTGTAATCCGAAACGAGAGGATAAATTATCTTTTATAACTTTTCTTATATCGATTTAAAAAATTAAAAATTAGCAATCTTAACCCGTTATTCTTATGTTTTTAATTTAGCTAGTAAGTTCTTTATAAGCCGGAGATTTTTTTTAAATATAGATTTACTTAAAATTCGACTATTTAAACCGTTTAATATTAAATTATATTCGAAAATTAAAAGTAAAACCCAGTTTTTATTTGAGAAGTAATTAATATTATAAAGTTATTAATATATATAATTCGGCTCATTATTTTATTTACATCGGGTAATATAATTAAAATTATTTCTATTAAAATATCGGAAATACGAAATGTTAAGATTTTATATTCGGATTTAAAAGGTTTATTTCAATCATTTTAATTAATAAAGATTTAAAAAGTTATAAGACTAATAAAATAGCGTAATATAATTATTTTATACTCACTTAAGCTTTCTTGCGAAAAACTTACTATGTCCTAAGTTATTACGTTTTAAATTTTTTTAATTAAACTATAAAGTGAAAAAGTATAAGGTTTATTAAGGTTAAAGTTTACCGAGATTACGTAATAATCGGTATCGAAATAAGGTTTGTCGAAACTGAAGAATATAATTTATCGTAACTATAAAAATTATTAATCATTATTATATTCGAAAAGATTAAGTAAAATATTTATTATATTAATTAGTAACATATTTCTTTTTGAACTTTATCTTAGTTTAAATTATATAGCTTATATTTACTAACGTTATACAATACATTTTAATTAATATTATAATAAACCTTTTAAAGGTAACGTTATAAAATATATTTTATAAAAATATTTAATAGTAATATCATTTATTTATCATTTAATTTTATATAAGACTTTTTAATATAAAGGCAATATTTACCAAATTATTGTTTATAATATTAATAAATATAATCTGTATTTAAATAATTTCAAGATTGTTGCTTTTTAACCTTAGTTCGAAGTAATATAAGCTTATTACTAAGAATTTCTATTACTATTAAAATAAATTAATATTATGGGAATTAAAACCGTATAACAGAACTAATTACGTAGTTATAGCCTTAGATTAATATTTAAACAATAGAGTTTCGGATTTATAACGCCTTAATAATTCCGAATTGTTCAAAAATATTTTAGAATTTATATATTTATAAATTAGGTATATACGTTAACCGACGTATAGAAGAAATAAATTTAAATTATTAAGTTTTAAATTAATTAAACATAGGCGTATGTCAAGAGGTTATATATAAATATACTACTAACGAATATAGAGAAAGTAGTATTAATACATAATTTATATAAGATTTTTAAAATAAATTTTAAAGGTTATATAAATTATATATTTTTTATATTATTTTTTAATTTACTGCGCTCTTTATTACCGAACTTCTTTTAACAAATCACTTTATATTTAAATAATGCTTTTTATTAATAAATAAGATAAAATATAACTCGATAACGTTAAAATGTATAAATAGTTTAGTATTTCTAACTATAAAGTTAAAACATTTATAAAAATATTAATATAAATTAATTATATAATTTCTCGAATTATAATTTACTATTATAAATATTGGTAATAATAAAAACTTACCACATGTAAAACCTTTAATTAATAATCCGTCTTCGTTTTATAATAAAAATATATATTATATTTATAGAAAATATATGAAACCCTTAAAAAAGACTGTGAACGTCCACGATTTACCTATTCGAAAACATAATAGCTTAATTATTAAATTATTATAGTAACGTTTAAAAATTCTTCTTATAAATAGCTTATAAAATGAAAAACTAGCTTTTCCATAATATATTTTATTATATTATTTATTTTAAACTTTTAAATTATATTTTTCCAAAAAATAACCGAGATATTTATTATACGAGGTCGTTCGGTTCGGGCCGTATTATCTAGGCTAAGCTAAAGACACGGAGTAATTACACCAATAATTAAGACGATAAATACTCTAGCGGGATATCTATTATAAGTATGAAATATACAAAGTTTCTTATATAAAAGTAATAAGGTTTAAACCGTATTAATTATATCAACTTCAAAATAGGAAATTATAATATTAATAATTAATGCTCTTAATATTATCCTTAGTAGTTTTTACTATAATAACGATTATTATTTTTAACCGTTATATTAAATTATACGTTTTAATTATAATAAGGTTTATTACGCCACCGATTAATAATTTTTTATAAATATTTAATTTCTAAATTATTAGTAATTAAAAAGCAATTTATATAATATCGATAAATTCTAGCTTTAACAAACCTTCTATTTTTTTAAATTTTCTATAAAGGTAGTGTTATAAAAGATAATATCTTAAAAATTCTATTATTCTCGTAGTAAACTATAAATTTACATAAAATAATAATATTTTAATGCCCTAATACTCGCGAGGCTGAGTATCCTTTAATTTCGCAAGGCTTAAATATTTTATTACGGCTAACCGTTAAAGATAATTAGTTTAAATCTAGTTTAAAACCCCGTTTTTAAGTAACACCAGCTTAAAAGGCTAATAATTTAATAATTCGGCGCGATTGCTAATTAGCGATTATTTAAAATAATTATCTACGTAACTCTTTATCTGTTATAGTATTTTTACGACTTATATTAATTTTTTCCGGCTTTTTAAAAAAACATTTTTAAACGATGCTCTTTAATTAGGTTAATATAAAACTAATTTTATATATACTTGATAAATAAATTTACTAGATACTATAACTTAGATATAAAGCTAAATACTTGAATAATACTAACTTTATATATAAAACAATTAGATTATACAGTATAGTGTCTATTATAAAATACCCTTAATATATAATTAAAAGGCTTTAAAAAAGGTTTAAATTAAGTTATTTAAACGTTTTAAAATTATAAAACGAATAAAATATACTAATAAATTCGTTATTATTATCTACTTTTAAAATAAAAATCGGATTTTATATGTAATTTATAAGTACGATTTAATGTAAAAACAATAAAATAATAAAAGTTAAAATAATTTTATAGCGGAATATAATAGCCGTATAAATCATTTATTAGAAAAACGTGATATAAACAGTAAAGGATTTAAAAGTTTTGAAAATTAATTTATTAAGTTATATAAAATTACGCAACATAATTAAAATTCTAGTAAATATAATCGTTAATAAAAACGAATATATTTACCTAGTCTAAGATTTTTTTTAAAAAGTGTTGATTTTAATAAAGTATATTAATTAAAATAATATAATTTATTAATTTATTGGTTTAAGTTATATAGTTACGTCTTTTAAAAAAACTTAAGTATTTTATAAACCTATTTTATCATTTTAAATATTGATTAAATAATAAATTAGTAACCTAATAGCTTAATAGTCACAAGCCTGGGTGTCTTTTTTAATTGCGACGGGCTTGAACACCCTGTTAGCGATTAATCGTAAAAGGCAGTTGGTTCGAATCTAGCTTGGGCTATTATTCCTTTAGGTGCCGCCAGCTTAAAGGAGCTGACTAATTAAGGCTTCGGCCCCGTTACCGTGTCGGCGATAACCGGGGAGGTTAAGGGCTTTAAAAATTAACTAATTAAATTAATCGTATACTTAATTATTTATTTGTTACCGTATTAACTAATCCGTACTACATTTTTTCGACCCTTAATTAAAAAAGAACGGTTTTTAAGCGGTGCTCCCCGGTTACGTTTATATAAATCTAGTTATATATATATAGGTAGTAAACGGATTAGCTGTATATAGGCTAGATGTCTTAATAGCACTTTATTTTCTAAATAATAAATTAGTCATTTATATTTTCGTAATTATTTAACTTTATTTAAATTTAACGAGTTTTATAAAATCTATAATACTGCTTTTATCGATATTAATTTTTCATAGAACTTTTAGCTGTTTTTTAATGTGAAATAAGTAAATATACTATCTTTAATTCTTTTCTTATTTTAATTTAAACCGTATATTTCGATATTTATTCTTTCTTTATATGTAAAATATTTTTATATATTAATTTATAATAAAATTAGTTAACTTTAAGATTTAAATTAAATCGAACTTAAAAACTAAAAATAAAACCGGATAGTTTAAAATTAATAAATAATATTAGTAAGAAAATAGATTTGATTTTATTTGATAATTATATTTTATTTATCGGATAATATAAATATGATTATTGCCGTTGAAATTTCGAACGTACGAAATATTTAAATTATATATTTGAACTTAACGAATATATTTTAATTATGTTACTTAATAAACCTTTAAAAAGATAATATAACTTATCGAGAATAACAAAGATAGTAGTTATAAACTAGCGAAAACATATAAAGTTGTTATTTAATACGGACTAAATAGTTAATACGAGAAGTTTAACATTATTTAATTTAATATTTACCTTTTAAAATATTCCCTTTATTAATTTAAATTTCCTCTCTAAAGGAGACATAACCGTAGAACTAAATTAAACAAATGGATAAATTATGTTATCAGTTGCTAAGCTTTACCAAACTCTAATCTTCTTATAGCCCCTATTAATAACCATTCTTAACGGAATTCTGGACGGTTTTCGCAATCCGGAATAACCGGATAAATTATCGTTCGTAATTTTCCTTATATCGATTTAAAAGTTAAATTTCGACGTTTTTAAATCCGTAATTATTATTTTTTAATTTTATTAATAATATTTTTTATAAACCGGATATTTCTTAATATAAATTTACTTAAAATTTAATTATTTTTACGTTTTTAAATTAAATCGTATTCGAAAATTAAAAATAAAATCCAATTTTTTTTAAAAAGATTATTACTATTAATAAAAATATCGATATATTTTATTTGGCCGATTATTGTATTTAAATCGGGTAATTTAATTAAGACCGTTTCCGTCGAGATTCCCGAAATGCAAAGTACTGGGACTTTATATTCGGATTTAGCCGGTATATTTTAGTTATTTTAATTAATAAAGGTTTAAAAAGCCTTAAAATTAATCGAAGTTAAAAAAGGCAGTTAATTTAAAGTTCCTAGCTTTTTTTCCTAGTTAATATTTAGCATTTTTAATTATAAAACTAACGCAAAATCGCAAAGTAGCTATTTTATATAAACTTAAGATTTACCGCAAAAAATTTAATATCTTCTAAGTTATTATTTAAAATTCCCTTTATTAAATCAGCTAAAAGGTATAAGGTTTATTATGGTTAAAGTTTATCGGCATTACGTAATAATCGGTTTTAAAATAAAGCTTTTCGCAACCGAGGTATAATTTATCGTTATAGTAAAAACTATTAATAATTATTATATTTTACAATATTAGGTAAAATCTTTATCGTATTAATTATTAATATATTTATTTCGTATTTTTAACTTAGCCTGTATAATACGGCTTAAACTTAACAACCTTACATTAATTTAGATTTTACGTTTATTAAAATTAAAAGAAATTAATTTTATATATTAATAGATTTTAAAATAGAAATTTACGTAATTAAAGTATATATGTTAGCGGTTACGTTGATCAAATATGGGAATCTAGCGAAGTGCGCGTGGTTATTTTAGGAAAGACTAAAGAAGTCTAGGGGTAATCGCCTTTATATATACGTTTAACTGTATAAAGGATAGTTCCTAGATAGAGGCTGTTTTAGGTAATATCCGCGGCCTAAACGTACCGGCCGCGGGCATTTAAAAGTACCAATTGCTGATACGCCTTTTTACGATAAATAACCTTATTTACGTAACTTTTTCAAATTAAATTTAAAATTTTAAGAAAATTTATTAAAAAATTATTAAAATTTTTAATTTATATAAAATTTAAACCTTTATTTCCGTTATTTTTATTTAAAATAAGGTTACGTAATTAACCGTTATATTAAAAAGCCGGCTTTTTTGCTTTACCGTTTTTTTATAGCCGTCCCGAAATACGGGATTTACTTTTTCCGAAACGTTTCGAACCAGGTTAAACGTTAATATAAGAAAACGCTTTATATACGTTAACTTGATATATTAAAAGTTTTATAACTTTTAAAATCGGTTTTATTTTTTAACGGTAATATTATTAAATAATTAAAATTCTTATTTTTTAAATTTCTCTTTATAAAAAGTTATGAAATAAAGGTTTTTTTCCGGCAAAATAAAAAACATTAATTAATTAAAAATTATATATAAAATATTAACGCCTTTAAATAAAAATTAACGTAAAAGGTTATAGCTATATATAAATAAGTAATTTTATAAAAAATTAAAATTTTAAATTTAATAAGTAAACGGATATTTTCGGATAATTATAAAAAAAATATTACGGTTATTATTTTTCAGAACAAAAAACAGGTTTTAATAAAGGAACGCCTTTTTTCCCGTATAAAAGGAATTTAATAAAACCATTTTTTATTAATTACTTTAACTAAATTTGAAATATTTTTTAATTTTTTTATATTTTCTTAAATTTTATTTTATTAAATAACTTTATAACTTTGTTAACAAAATTATTTTTGTTTTTTACGTATTAAAAGTTAATATTTCCTTTTCGGACTTTTTAATATACGTAATAATATTCGATTCGAATATAATAATTTTTTTATTTATTTAATCCTTTTTATATTATTTTTTAAAATAAAAATAAAATCTTTAATTCTAAATTTTAATTTTACTAAAAAGTGTTTAATCTTAGTTAACTTTATAGTTATTATTTTTATTTTTACGTATTTTATTTAAGTAATATATTTAATAATAATACTTTATAATTTTAAAATCTATAAAATAAATGTCTTGGTTATAAAGAATATATAACTAATTATAAACTTTATTAATTTATAGATGTCTATCAAGTTCATATTTATTATTCCGAATAATTTTAAATTATTATATTTACAATACGGGTAATTCTTTTCTAATTCCCGGTACCGAAAAAATATATTTATTATACCGTTTAAATATTTCGGTAATTTTTTAATATATTTCTAATATTTAAATAACGGGTTATTTATAAATTTTATATCAATTAACGTTATAAACGTTATATTTAATTTATTAATATAATTCGAAAAATTAAATTGCCTTATTAAGTTCGTATATTTAAACGTTTTTTTATTAGTTATGCCGTTATATTTTATAACGTACTTTAAATAATTCTTAACGAATAATATAAATTTCTTTATTTCGTTTAAGTTCATTAACTTTAGTACTGTTTTAATATATTATTATTAATTTAATTTAATATTTTTACTTAATAAAAAACGGATAATTTGTACGGTTAAATATGAATTTGCGTTATTTAAGTTTTTAATTAAGATATTTTTAGTAATCCTTTTAGTAATATCTTTAAAACGTTATTTATTAAGGCCGAAAAATAAAAAGTTATTTACGTATAAAAGGATAACGTTTTTTATTTTAAGGTTATAATATATTGCGTTATCCGAAGTTAACGGACGGAAACCTTATTTTATAAATATTTTCTTTTTCTTATTAAATAGTTCCGGTTTATTTTAAACTATATAATAAGTTTATTAGTTTAATAACTGTTTTAAAGGAAAACCTATATATTTCCTTATTTTTTAAATACGTATTAAAATATTTTCCTTTAATTTGTTATTTAAGTACGTAATAATAAAATTTATTTAAAATATATATTACCTTACAAAAGCGGTTAACGTTATTAAAATATTTTAGTATATTGTTTTTACGGTATTTATTACGGTTTCGTTATAATTAATTTTTTTTATTATATAAATCCTTTTACGTAAATACGTACCTTATATTTATCTAACTTTTTTATAAATATATATTTCTTTTTTAATATTTATTTAATATTAATAAGGTACCTTTAAGTAACTTTATTAAAAAGCGTAAACTTAAAAGTTTTGTACGAAAAATTCTTTTTAATCTTTATAAAAATAATTTTAAGCCATATTTTACGTTTTAAGTTTTTTATAATTTCATTTAAAGATAAGTCGTTATTTACGGTAGTAAATAATTTATAAATGTTAATATCTAACATATTAATGATTTATTCGTATTCGTAAACGTTTCGAATAACTTAATTAATATTTCCAAAATTATTAAAATAATTTTTATCGTTATTTAACGTTAATAAATTAAAATAGAAAATATATAAACCACTTTTGTTTTCGCCTTTTTAAATTAAAGTTAACTTTAATTTTTAAATTAATTTTAAAACCTTATTTAAGGTTTTTAAATATATAATTTAAAAATAATCTTTTCCGGGCGTTTTTTTATATTTAACCTACTTAATTTCTTAATCCGTATCGTCCTTTAAAACAATATTATCGTTTTTATTTTTTATTTTTACGCCTTATTTTTGATAATATCTTCAACGTTTTTTAATGCTTATAAAGTTAAATAAACAATATTTTTAAAATTAAAAAGTTTTTTTTTTTTTTTTAATTTCTATAAATATTAATATGTAATATTATAAATTACTTACCGCTTTTTAATAGCTATATTTTATAATTATATATCCCTTAATAACTTAATAATATTTTTTTTGCTTTGTAAAGTGCTAACTTTTCTAATTTAATTCGATAATTTTTATTAATTAAAATTATATATTTACTTTTAAAAATTCAGAAATAAGGGTTATTTAATCTCTATAATTTATTCGGTTTAAATACGTTTTTAAAGTATTTAATTAATATTATATCCTTTACCGTAAACTAATTTATTTTATTAATAATATACGTTATTATTTTTATTATAAAATCCGAAAAATATATAAAGAATTTTATTTATATAAAAGTTATATACGTTTTATTTTATAAAAATTATGTTCCTTATTTTATAATTCCGTTTTAATTTTAATTATATACGTTAAAAATTATTAATTCGATATTTTTTATAACGCAAAAATTTTTCATTATCGTTATACATAACTTTTTACCGTTATTTAAATATAAAATCTCTATTTTTTTACGTTTACTTTTTTCGTTTAATAATAAAGTTTTTAAACGTTTTATAATTCGTATAATATATACGTATAAGTTTTATTAAACCGTATTTATATTTTTAAATAAATAATATTTTTTATAACTTGATAAATTATTTATAAAAATAAATAAAATAAATTTTATTTTCGATATTAATAAATTTAATTAATTTTATAACGCATTAAATAATTTGTCTTATATATTTCCCTTATTTTCAAAAATATATAAATAATATTTTCCGTATTTTCCTTTCGTTATATACCGTATAAAAAATATTTTGTATATCGTTGAGATTTAAATTTATCCCCGTAAACCTTTTAAAAATTTATATTAATGGTTTAATATTAAAATAACAAAAACGGTAATATTAAACAAATTTTTTTTTATAATTTCGTCCGTTATTAAAATTTTCCCGTCCTTAAAAACGTTTTAAAATATATGTTTTAAATTATTTATTAAATTATTACCCTCTTCCTTACCGGATACCTTCCTTAATACGTATCCTTATTAATAATTTTTATTATTTACTAAATCCGGGGCCTTAATAATAAATTCCGGCTTTCCGTAAAGCTATAAAAAAAATCCTTTCCGAAAAATATTAATCGTTAATAATTAAATTCCGTTAAAACTTACTCAAACGTTACGATTAAAATATTTTTTTATATATAAAATATTTTCCCGGAAAATATCTTTTAAAAATTTATTAATATATAATATATACCTAATTATAATTTAATTTCTTTTTCTATTACACCTTTTTAAAAATTATTTAATAATATTAATAAAAATAAGAATTACGGGTTTTTTATTTTTTATAATTTGGATTCCTTTAAATTTAATATTATTTATAATATTAACGTTTACTTTTAAATATTAAAATAACTTAGTTAAATTATTCCCGTAAAAAAAATAAACATACAAAAATATAACGTTTCCTATAATAATTCCTTTAAAACATTTACTTTCTTACAACTATAAATATTTAATTGCTTAAACTTTAAGGTATTTATTGATTAAAGCTCCCCATGTTCCAAGGTATTTAATTACTAAAGCTCCTTAAGTTACCTTTTAAATTATCTTATCGTACTATTACATAAATCCCTTACTTCTTATTTTTTAATATAAACGTTAAAAATCGTTCTATTTAATTAATACAAATTTTTTAAACCGTTAAAAATAAATTACTTTTTATCCCTTTTATCGTTATAAACGTTATATAAATTATTACTTTAATTATTCTATCTACTATTACCCTAGCGCTAACTATACTTTTTTTTCTTTCCTTTACCATTTCGTTCCTTTTACGGCTTAAAATAATCCTTTATTAAATACTTATATTTGTTACAATTAAAACAATATAACTTTTTATTCTTATTTTATACGGACTTATTATCTCGGAAACTATTATTATTATATCCTTTTCCCTTACCTTTTTAAACGTTATAAAACTTTCCATTTTTTTATTACTATAATTATCAAATTTACTATTAAAATTATCAATTAATTATTAAAAAAAAAATTAATTTATTTAAACATTAATTAAATCGTTTTATACCAGCTATTAACGTAATCCTTAACAGCAATAAAAAATATAATAATTTATTCTTTTAATCCGAACTTTATACTATAGCCCTTAACCTTTCGTAACAACTTTTAAAATTTCGTAATAAACTATATAGGGTTTCCTTTATCGTATATAATTTTGCTAAACTTTTTCCAAAAGAACCTTTACTTAGCCTTACTTATTATTACGTAAATCTTCCTAAAAGTCCTTAATATCTTTATTTTTTCTTAATACCTATAATTAACTTTAAAAACGCCTTTTTATACGTTTAATAATAACCTTTATAAAACTTAATTAATTAAGTTATTTTAATTTTATTCCGTTTATATAATTAAGCTTTTTAAAAGTAAAAATTAAAAGGTTACTTTAAAGTTTTTAATTAACTTAACTTACTAAATAATTTTCTTTATCTAACGAAAAATTAAAACGTTTTTAATATAATTTTACATTTTCGTTATTACACTTCTTAATATTTTTCTCTTTTTCTTTTAAGCAACCGCCTAATTTATTAAAACTATATAAATTACCAAAACTTAAAAATCTATTAAGAATATTAAGGGAATTATTACAACGGCTTTTTCGCCTTCTAAAACCTTTAAACTAATCTAAAAATACCCTATCCAAATCGCCAAGGTCCCTATATACCATATTTTTTTTTTTACGTAACTTCTTCTCCTTTTTTTCATCTTTTTTTTTTTCGTAAAATTAAACTTTTTAATCAACTACCTCCTTGACTACGTTTCGCCTTCTTTTAAAAGGTTAATCTTTTCTACGTGACTTTTAACAACAATAAAAGCTTCCTATAATCCTTCTACCTTTTAAATATTTCGTAAAACGCTTTTACAAATATTTACATTTTACAAACTCCGTATCGCCTTCAGTTAAAACAATCCTTATTAAAATACGCCCCTAAACTAAGGCATATCCAACAAACGTTTTATAATACTATTTATTCGCTTTATTATATCGTTTTTTTTATTAAAACTTTAAATCTTTAATTTTATTTTTAACCAACCTATATCTATATTCTCGTACCTTAACATCCTCCTTAATCCCATTTAAATTAATACTTAAAAACGTATAAAAATTATTTAATTTTATTTAAAATTATTATATTTATATAAAGGTCTTATATCAATTTTTCAACTATCGCTGTTAAGGCAATAAAGTTTTTTCCGAAAAAATCTCGAAAACAAATTGTTTTCCTACCGCTATATTTATCGTAAGCTTTTATTTTTCCCCTTTACTATAAAATTCTTCGTTTTAAAAGTCCTCCTAATCGAAAAGAAAAAAAATAAATTACTATTCGTATACTTTTTATCTTATATAAAAACAAAGCTTTTATTAAATAAATTACTTTGCTTAACTACAGGGAATTACCTTAAAATACGTTTTTACTATTCGCTTACTATCGTTAACCGTTTATTTTTTTTTTAAATTAACTAAACGATTTCCTTCTAAATCTTATATTTTTTTATTAACTTAATTTATTAATAACTATTTTATTTAGCGTATTACGGTTACTAATTAACCCAAAAAATACTCCTATATTAACAGTTACAATAATTAAATACAAAAATCTAATAAAATACGTATAGTTATTCTAAGAAAAACTAAAAAAGTCTAAAAGCAATCGCCCTTACATATACGTTTAACTATACAAAAATAATTCCTGGATAAAGACTATCCTAGGCAGCATCCGCAGCCTAGACGCACCAGCCGCGAACACCTAAATGTACTAATTGCCAATAATATATCGTATTTTCTTTATACAAGGTCGTTAGGTTCAAGCCGTATTATCCAGGCTAAGCTAAAGACACGAAGTAATTATATCAATAATTAATACGATAAATACTTTACCCAGTATTTTCGAATACGGTAATTATTAATAGTTTTTACGGTAATAATAAATTATACGTTTCGGTTACGAAAAGCCTTATCCCGAAACCGATTGTTAGGTTCCCGTAAGCATGCAATTTTTCGACTGATATCGGCTGGGAGGTTTATTCGCGTAATGCCGATAAGCTTCGACCTTGATAAACTTTATATCTTTTGGCTGGTTCGGCAAGGGGAATCTCCTGGAATATAAACAATAACTTAAGAGATGTTAAGCTTTTTGCGGTAAACCTTAAGTCCGTATAAAATGGCTGCTTTGTAACCCTTTGCCAGTCCCACAATTAAAAATGTTAGATGTTAGCCAGGAAAAAGGGTTAGGAACTTTAAACCAGCCACCTTTAACCTTAATCGATCCTACGATACCTTTTCGAATCCCTATTAATCAAAACAATTAAAATATGCCGGGCAATTTTTACTATAAGATACCGGTATTCCGTAACTGTAAAGTCTTTACGGAAAATGTTTTTCTTAAGGTCCCTAAGCTTAATAAAAGTCTGGGACGAACCAAAAATATCGATATTTCCGTTAATTTAACCGACCTTTCCTAAAAAGATTAGATTTTATTTTTAATTTTTAAATACGATTTGATTTATATAAGCAAAAGCAATCAAAAGTTGGACGACTTTATGGTGGAAAATATCGACCGTATAAAGGAACTACTGGGAAAGCTGGATATAGGCGGCAAAGGGTTTGAGAACTTCGAAGTTTAACTTTTGGTTCGATGTGAAAAGGATTATAAACGATAATTTGTCCGGTTATTCCGGATTGCGAAAACCGTCCAGAATTCGGTTAAAAATAGTCGTCGATAGGGGCATAACAGGGTAGTCTGAAGTTACCTTAAAGTAAGATGCCTGTAAGAAAGTTAGGGCTTAGTAAAGCTTAACAACCGATACTATAATCTATCCATTTGTTTAATTTTGTTCCACGGTCACGTCTCCTCTAAGGAGATCGTATTTTCTTTATAAACACTAATAATAATTATTAATTATCTAATATAATAAGGTTAAAATATATAATATTTATTATAAAGATAGTTTTTTAATACTTTTGCTTTATTTTAAATAAAAAATCGAATATTATATAATATATGTTATTATATTATATTGATATTTTAAAAATTAAATACTTGCAGTTTTTTTTATATTGTTATATATTTTCTATATTTTAAATATAAAATCCGCTACTTAAATTTAATAATTAATAATTATTTATATCGGAATATAATAATAACTTTTTAATTTTATATTTTCTCTATATTATAAAATTTCTTAATTTTAATTTTAATTAAGCTTAATAACTTAGTAGTTTTAAACCTAGGTATCTTTTTTAATTATAATAAGCTTAGATATTCTGTTACGATTAATTGCAAAAAAAAATTAGTTCGAATCTAGCTTAAACGGCTGTTCCTTTAAGTAACGCCAGCTTAAAGGAACTAAACTAAGGAGGGCTTCGGCTTCGCCACCGTATCGGCGATTAATTAAAGTTAATTAAGGGCTTTAGAAATTAAGTAAATTAATCGTATACGTACTATTTGTTTGTTATCGTATTTATAACCCGCATTACGTTTTTCCGGCCTTTATTAAAAAGGGACGTTTTTTAAAAAGTACTTTCCGGTTGCGTATATATAAAACTAATTATATAAATACTTAATAAATAAATAAGTTATATACTATATGATATATATATATATATATAAATTCCTAAATATTTCGAATAATACTTAATTATATACATAATTTCAATTAAGTTATATTATTTAAATTAAATTAATAATATAAAAATATTATATAAATAATTAATACGATAAATACTTTAGTAAATATATTCGAATATAGTAATTATTAATAATTTTTACGGTAATAATAAAGTATAGATTTCGGTTTCGAAAAACCCTATTTCGAAACCGATTAATACGTAATATTAATAAGTTTCGATTTTACTAACTCTTATACCCTTTAATTAATTTCGTAAAGGAAATGTTTAAAAAAAACATAATAACTTTACGAATATGACATATTTCGTAATAAATTTTAAGTCTGTATAAAATAATTTCTTTATAATCTTTTATTAGTTTTCCGACATTAATTTCGATAATTTTTACGATATGTTTTTAAGTTTTTATTAATTAAAATAATTACAATATTTCGGGTAATTCCTATTATTAAGTATACGTATTTCGAAGTTTTAAAGTTTTTAAATTTTATAAAACTTTAAAACGATTTAAAAATATCGATATTTCCGTTTATTTACTCGATTTTTTCTAAAGAAGTCGGATTTTATTTTTAATTCTCGGATATGATTTAAATTATGTAAATAAAAATAATTAAAAATTAAATAACGTTATAATGGAAAATATCGACCGGATAAAAAAATTACTGGGAAAGCTAGATATAAATGGTAAAAAGTTTAAAAAATTTCGAAATTTAACTTTTAGTTCGATATAAAAAAATTATAAACGATAGTTTGTCCGCCTATTCCGGATTACGAAAACCGTCTAGAATTCTGTTAAGAATAGTCGTCGATAAGGGTTTATATAACTGGGCAGTGTGCGAAACTCTTAGGTTTTAATAAAGCTTAATAAGGGATATAGTATAATTTATTAATATATTTAATTTAGTTACCCGGTTCTATCTTTTTTAGCAAGATTAAATTAATTTATAATAAAGTTAAAAATAAAAATATTAATAGTTTATATATTAGTCGAAAGCTTATCTCATTATTAATAGAATTTCATTTTTATTTTTTATAAATTTAAATATTTAATTATATATTATATTAATTTCAATTTAATTTCATTTTTGCGGTAAATAATACTTATATCCTTTTTTATGTTTAAATTTTATTATTTTCATATTACTACCGCGTTGTATTAAAGTAAAGTTAATAAAGTTTATTAAGATACGGGTTTTACTAAGTTTAATTAAATTAAATATTTATTTAAAGTTTTAATACTTTTATAAGTTAAGATTATATTTAATCTTAATATAAAAATTAAATTAAACATTTGTTTTATATAGAGAATATATAATAAGTAATTAACTTAAATTATGTTTTAAATTAACGTTATATTTATAAGATATTACCTTTATAATATAAAATATATAAATAACATGTCGGTAATTAGTACTTTTAAGTGCTTGCGGCTGGTGCATTTAGGACGCAGCTACTACCTAGAACAGCCTTTGTCCAGGATCTATCTTTTATATAGTTAAACGTATATATAAAAGCGAGTACTTTTAGATTTTTTTAGTTTTTCTTAACAGAATTATGCGTTTTTTCCTAAAATCCTACATTTAATTATTGTAATTATTAATATGGTAATATTTTTTAATTAATTGCCAACCGTAATACGTTAAACGAAATGGTTATTTACAGGTTAAGTTAATTAAAAAGGTATAAGATGTAAACATGAGTTATTTAGTTAACTTAAGAAAAAATAAACGCTTAATGATGGTAAGTAAGTAATAAAAATATTTTTAAGGTATCTTTTAACAACCGAATAAAGCAGCCTACTTAATAAGGGTTTTATTTTTAGGCGGAATAAAAAATATACGAATAACGACTTATTTTCTTTTTTTAATTAAAAACCTCTTAAAACGAAAAGTTCTATAATAAAGGGGAAAAATAAAAGCTTATAATAAACGTGGCGGTAGGAAAAAGATTTATTTTTAAAACTTTTTTAGAAAAAATCTTAGTACTTTAATAGCGATAATAATGAAAGTGATATTAAACCTTTATATAAAAATAATAGCTTTAAGTAAGATTAAAAAGAACGTTAAGATACGGGAATATAAATATAAATCGGTCGAAAATAAAGTTAGAAATTTAAAGCTTTAATAAAAGATAAGCGATAATATGATAAAACGAGTAAATAATATTATAAAGTAATTGTTAATTAAATCTTAATTCGGGAACGTATTTTAATAAAAAAACCCTTAATTAAAGATAATACGAAATTTACGAAAGATAAGTAGGCGTAAAAACGTTTTATAAAACATTTAAAAAACGGGAAATGTATAAGAAACCTTTATTGTCAGTAAAAATAACGTAAAAAAAAATTAACCCTTAAAAAAGGCGAAACGAAGCTAAGAAAATAGTGTACTAAAAAGCCTAATCCCCGAAAAGTGAAAAAAGCGAAGAAAAATAGAAGTTACGTAAACAAAAAAAGTATAGTACGTAGGGACCCCGGCGATTTGGATGGCTTACTTTTAGGCTTATTTAGGGGTTCCCGAAACCGGAAAAGCCGTTATAATCGTTCCCTTACTATCTCCAGCAGCTTTTTAAGTCTTAATAGCTTAAATAGCTTAATTAAGTTAGATATTTACTTAAAGAATAAAAAAAAGGATTTTAAAAAGTTTAATAATAATGCGAAGTTACGTTAAATGCATTTTAACGTTTTTCTAGATAAGGAAAATAATTTAATAAGTTGGGCTAATTAAAAGCTTTAAAGTAACCCCTTAATTTTTACTTTTAAAAAAATTAGTTATGAAAACGGAATAAAATTAAGATAGCTTAATTATTTACGTTTTACGAAGGTTATTATTAAAACGTATAAAAAGGCGTTTATAAAATTAATTATAGGTAATAAAAAAAACGAAAATATTAAGGACCTTATGGAGGATTTACGTAGTTATAGATAAAGCTACGTAAAGGTCTTTTTAAGAAAAGCTTAGTAAGATTATATACGATAAAGGAAATCCCGTATAATTTATTACGAAATTTTAGAAGTTATTATAAAAGGTTAAGAGCTATAATATAAAACTCGGATTAGAGCAATAAATTATTATATTTTTATTTTTATAAAAGAATTACGCTAGTAGTTAATATAAAACGATTTCATTAGTATTTAAGTAAATTAGTTGATTTTTTAGTAGTTAATCAACGGTTTTAACAGCAAATTTTATAACGCATAGAAAGGTAAGGGAAAAGGAAATAATAATAATAATAATTTCCGAAATAATAAGTTTATATAAAACAAGAACGAAAAGTTACTTTGCTTTAATTATAGTAAATATGGATATTTAACGAAAAATTACTTTAAGTTGTAAAAGGAAAAAAACGGTAAAAGAAAAAAAAGAAAACGTAATTAACGTTAAGGTAATAATAGATAGAATAATTAAAGTAATAGTTTTTGTAACGTTTATAACAGTAATAGGAATAAAAAGTAATTTATTTTTAACGGTGTAAAGAAATTATATTAATTAGATGGAAAAACTTTGAACGTTTACGTTAAAAAATAATAGCTTAGGGACTTTATATAATTGTACGATAAGATAATTTAAGAAGAACTTTATGAAGTTTTAATAATTAAACGCCTTAAAGCTTAGGCGATTAATTGTTTTAAGTTATAAATAGGCGAATATCTTAAAGGAATTATTATAAGAAACGTTATGTTTTTATATATTTATTTATTTTGTAAAAATTATTTAAATAAGTTACTTTGAAATTTAAAGCGAATTTTAATATTACGAATAATATTAGCGACTTTAAGAAAAATATTATAATAAATATTACGTTTAAAAAAATTAAAATTATAATAAATAAAAGGTTTATAGTTGTTATTTTTATGAATATTATTAAATTATGGTTAAAAGGGTTTAATAAAGAAAAAACGAAATTATAATTAGGTATACGTTATATATTAACAACTTTTTTTAAAGGGATTTTCCGGGAAAATATTTTATAAAAGAAAAAGGTACTTAAATCGTAACGTTTTAATAAATTTTAATAAGATTTAATTATTAACGATTAACGTTTTTCGGAAAGGATTTTTTTTTTTTTTTTTACGGAAAGCCGGAATTTATTATTAAAGTTCTAGATTTAGTAAATAATAAAAACTATTAATAAAGATATATAATAAAAAAAGGTATCCTGTAAAAAAAAAGTAATAACTTATTAAATAATTTAAAGTACATAATTTTCAACGTTATTAAAAATAAAAAGGTTTTAATAATAAATAAAGTTATAAAGTAAATTATTTTTTAGTACCGCCGCCTTTATTATTTTGATATCGAACGATTAATATAAATTATTAAATAGTTTTTAAGCATAAATTTTAACTTTAACGATATAAAAAGTATATTTTATATAACGTATAACGAAAGGAATATCCGGAAAAAGGTATTTAAAAATTTTAAAAAATAAGGGAAATAAAAAAAAAGCTTTTAATATAAGCTATAATTAATTAAATTTATTAATATTAAAAATAAAAGTTATTTTATTTATTTTATAAATAATTTGTTACGTTATACAAAATATTATTTATTTAAAAATAAGGCCGAAATTTAATAAAATTTATACGTATATATTCCGTAAATTATACAATATTTAGAAATATTATTATTAAACGAAAAAGGGAAACGTAAAAAAATATAAATTTTAAGTTTTAATAATAATAAGAAATTCGGTAAAATAATACATAAAAGTTTTTACGTCATAGAAAATATTAAATTAATAGTTTTTAACGTATATAATTAATATTAAAATGAAGTTATAAAATAAGAAATAAAATTTTTATGGATAAATTGCGTATAATCTTTACCTAACTAAAAATCTTTATATATTTTTGAAATTTCGTAATAAAAGTAATAACGTATATTATTAATAACATAAGTTAATTTACGGTAAAAATGGTAATATTAATCGAATG
Organism: Monosporascus sp. CRB-8-3; assembly: GCA_004155055.1. NCBI lineage: Eukaryota > Fungi > Ascomycota > Sordariomycetes > Xylariales > Monosporascus > Monosporascus sp. CRB-8-3. The sequence continues at coordinate 186,514 of QJNZ01000051.1, forward strand.
TTTTAAAAACTTATTCGAATTAAATAAATTATATATATTTACTAACGGTTATTTTTAAATCTTTAATAATAAGAATATAATATTAATTAATTAAAAGTATGGGATTAAATTAAATGAAATTAACAATTCGTAAAGTAAAAAAAATATTATTAAGATATTAAAAGATATATAATTATAAGGTATAATTATTAAAAGGCGGTAAATTACTTATAACGTTATACGTTATTATTTATAAAAACTTAAAAAGGCTAGGTAAACTTTTTAACAGTAAGAATATTATTTAATTATTTTTGTAACCCGTATAAAAGTATTTAACATACGGTTAAAAGCAGGGCGTAAAAATAAAGAATAATGAGAATAACGTTATTTTACAAAATAATATAAATTAAGAAATTAAGTTAGTTAAGTGCAAAAGGGACGCCGGAAACAGATTATCCCTAAGTCGTATACCTTAAATATTCCAGATAAGGCCTTAAAATTAATTTAAGAACTAAAGTTAGCTTTAATTTCAAAAAGTAAGGGTAAAGGTGAAAAAAATTTAAATAACTTCTATTTTAACCTATTAACGTTCAGTAACGATAGAGATTGTTTTAATCATTTTAAAAACGTTAATTTAGTTATTCAGAATATTTACAAATATAAACAAGTAGTTAACATATTAAATATTAATATTTATAAATTATTTACTACTATAAATAACGGTTTATTTTTAAAAGAAGTTATAAAAAGCCTAAAATAAAAAATATAACTTAAAGTTATTTTTATTAAAATTAAGAAAAACCTTTTACGCGGAACTTTTAAATTTACTCTTTTAAGTAAAGTTGCTTAAGGGTATTTTATTATTATTAAATAAGTATTCAACAAGAAATATACGTTTATAAAAAAGTTAGATAAATATAAGATATATATTTACGTAAAAGTATTTATATAACGAAATTATAATACATACCGTAAAGGTAATATATTAAAGGGGTTTAATAATGTTAACCGTTTTTTTAAAATAATATATAGTGTAAATAAATTTTATTATTACATATTTAAACGGTAAGTTGAAAGAAAATATTGATATAAAATAATATCCGATCGTAAATTTTATTTTAATATATATTTAAAAAATAAGGAAATATATAGGTTTTTTCCTTAAAAAAGTTAATACATTAATAAATTTATTATACAGTTTAAAATATGCCGGAACTACTTGATCAAAAAGAAATAAAAGAAATATTTGCAAAATAAGGTTTTTATTCGTTAATTTTAAATAACGTAATATACTGTAATTTTAAAATAAGAAACCTTATTAGTTTATACGTAAATTACTTTTTATTTTTCGGCCTTAATATCTAATATTTTAAAAATAGCGTTAAAAGGATTATTAAAAAGGTTTTAATTAAGGATTTAAACAATATAACCTAGTATTTAAGTGTACGAATTATGCGATTTTTACTAAGGGAAAATATTAAGCTAAATTAAGAATAATATATTAAAAAGGTATTAAAATTAATTAATTTAAATAAAATATAAAAGGAACTTATATTATTCGATAACAAATATTAAAAATACGTTATAAAATATAATAACGTAATTAATAAAAAAGAATTTAAATATACGAATTTAATAAGGAAATTTAATGTTTTAAATTATACTAACAAATTAAATATAACGTTTATAACGTTAATTTAAGCAAAGATTATAAGTAACTTATTATTTAAATATTAAGAATATTTCAAAAAATTGTCGAAATATTTAAATAATATATTAAATATATTTTTTCCTTATCGGAAATTATAAAAACATTACTTATAATATAAATATAATACATTAAACTTATTTAAAATAATAAGTAAAATTTTATAAATAATTGTAAATTAGTAAAATTGTTAATAAATTATATATTCCTGGTAATTAAAACTTTTATTCTGTAGATTTCGAAATTAAAAAATGGTATTATTAAATATATTTCGGTAATGAAATATATAGAAATGGAAATAACAAGTATAAATATAATTAAGATTAAAAACTCCTTAATAAAATTATAATTTATATTTAAAAATTTTATTTTATTTTAGAAAATAATACAGATACGTTTACATAGGTAAAAAGAAATGTAAATAATACGAAAAAAGCGTTATATTCGAATCAAATAATATTACGTAAGTTAAAAAGTTCGAAACAGAAATATTACCTTTTAATACGTAAAGAGCAAAACAAAACTTGTTAACAAATTTATAAAATTATTTAATAAAGGAGACTTCGAACGGTTTATAATAAACTTAAGATTTAAGAAAATATAAAAAAAATTGGAAAATATTTAAGATTTAATCAAAATAATTAATAAAAAAAATAGTTTTCTTAAATTCCTTTTATAGGAAAGAAAGGGCGTTTCCTTATTAAAACCTGTTTTTTATTGTTAAAATGGACAATTACGATATTTTTTGTATAATTACCCGAAAGTATTTATTTACCTGTTAGTTTTAAGGTTTTAATCTTTTATAAAATTATTTATTTATATATATTTATAATTTTTTACGTTAAATTTTATTTAAAGGCGTTAATATTCTATATATAATTTACAGTCAATTAATATTTTTTAACTTACTAGAAAAAAACCTTTATGCGATAACTTTTTATAAAAAAGAATTCAAAATGTAACGATTTTAATTACTTACTGATAATACCGTTAAAAAATAAAACCAATTTTTAAAACTATCAAATTTTTAACGTAATAAACTAAAGTATATAAAACGTTTTTTTATCATAACGCCTAACTTAATACGAAATTTTTTAGAAAAAAATAATAAAACGAAAAAGCCGGCATTTTAATATAATAGTTAATTACGTAAGTTTATTTCGAATGAAAATAACCAAAACAAAAGTTTAAATCCTATATGGATTGAAAATTTTAAGTGTAATTTAGAAATATTACGTATATAAAGTTACCTAATACAAAAAGGCATATCGGCAATTAGTACTTTTAAGTACTCACGGCTGGTGTATTTAGGCCGTAGCTGCTCCTTAAAACAGCCTTTATCTAGAAATCATCCTTTATAAAGCTAAACCTATATATAAGAACGATTACCCCCAGACTTTTTTAGTTTTTCCTAGAATAACTATGCGCTTTTCGCCAGAATCCTGTATTTAATTACTGTAATTGCTGACATAATATTTTTATTAAGTTTAAAATAGGTTTTATAAATTATCGTAATATTTGATATATTCTTATTAAATTCTATTTAATAAATATAATATTTTTTCTAATTTATATAATGTATTTTCCGAAATTATATCTTATTATATTTATAAACGTCGAACTTTCCGTTATTTAATTCTTTTATATTTTTCTACTTTTCGTTCGAATTATTAATTTTATATAAGATCGTTAGGTTTAAATCGTAGTATCTAGGCTAAGTTAAAGATACGAAGTGATTATACTCATAATTAATACGATAAATACTCTACGAAGTATATTAATTATATAATATTAAAAAGAATACAATCTGGGAAGAAGCGATTAGTTAAATAATATTACCGGAATTTACTCGAGGTTTATAATAATATATATTATTATTAATATAAATTTAATAAAACTAAGATAATAAAAAAACTTTTAACTTGATAACAATATAATATAACGCTATAAGAACTTTTCACCGGATATTATAATTAAGGATTTTATATAACATCATAACAAGTTTTATATATTTCGTTATAATATAAACTCACGTTATTTTCTCCTATAAATTTATTTTATTTTATTAAATAAATATAATATGATTTTAGCGTTAAGTAGTTTTCTATAAATAATAATTATCTTATATATATAATTAACGAAATGTATGTTATTTAAATTCTATATGATGTTTTCTTAATTCTCGTTATAATTATAAGTTAAATATAATTAAACTATTTTAGAAATTTACTAAGCCGAATATAAATAAAGTATGCAAGGTTATTAAGTTTAAGCCGTATTATCTAAGTTAAGCTAAAAATACGAAATAATTATACTAAGAAGTAACATAATAAATGCTTTGCCTAATATCTTCGAATACGGTATTTATTAATAATTTTTACAGTAATAATAAATTATCCGCCTTAGTTACGAAAAGCTTTATTCCGAAATTAATTGCGTAATACTGATAAATTTCGACTTTAATAAACTTTATAGCTTTTAATTAATTTAGTAAAAGGAATTTCCGAAAATGCAGATAATAATTTAAAAGATATTAAGCTTTTCGTAGTATATCTTAAGTTCGTTTAAAATAGCTACTTTACCACCTTTTACTAATTTTTCAATTTTAACCTTAATCGATCTTATAATTTCTCGAATCTTATTAATTAAAACAATTAAAATATACCGGGTAATTCTTATTATAAAATACCGCTATTCCGTAACTAAAAAATCTTTACGGACAACGTTTTTTTTTTTTCAAATTTAATAAAATTTTAAAGTGAATTAAAATTTTCGATATTTTCGTTAATTTAATTAATTTTCCGTAAAAAAAAGTAGGTTATTTTTAATCTTTAAATACGATTTAATTTATAAAAATAAAAATAAAAATAATAAAAAATTAAATAACTTTATAATAAAAAATACTAACCGTATAAAAGATTTATTAAGAAAATTAAATATAAATTATTAAAGGTTTAAAAAATTCGAAATTTACCTTTTGCCTTAATATAAACAGGAAAATTATAAACGATAATTTATCCGGCTGCTTCGGATTACGAAAACCGTTCAGAATTCGGTTAAGAATGGTCGTCGATAGGGGCTGTAAGAAGGTTAGGGCTTAATAAAGCTTAGTAACCGATAGCATAATTTATTCATTTATTTAATTTAGGTTTACGGTTACGTCTTTTCTAAAGAGACATAAATAAAGTATAATAATAAAAAGTAATAAAAATAATTTACCTAAATTTTATACAAATAATCGTGAAAAGAATTATTTACTTCTTTAAATTTATATATTAAATTAAATACATTATTAGTCTTAATATTAATATGATATTATTATTTTCGAAAGTTATTTATATTAATTAATGTAATTTCCGTTAAAGGTAACCTAAATATAATAACGAATTACGCCTTTAGTATTAACAAATCCCTTAATTCGAAAATTTAAAATATTTAAGTTACTATTTCTTATATTATTACCCTTAGAATTCGATACGCTAATATGTAATAAGGTTGGTTGGCCCGTATAACGTTTACCTAAACGCGTTTTAAGTAAATCCAGCCTATTTACTTTTTTAACTAGCTTTTTATAACTAGAATAAACATATTTTAAATATTACCAAGTAATTTACACATTACGATACTAATAATAATTAGATTAATATTATAAAGCTTAATATAATAATATTTTTTATTTTTATTATTTATAATATATCGTTACGAAATTTTAATTAACCGGCTTAAAGTTAGAGTAATCGGTAATAATTAAGAGAATAAATTCATTCGGCTTAATATATATAATATAATAAAGCTTTATCAAAACAATTAATTAATACCTTTATATAAGCTTTACGTCGCTTAATTAAAGAAACTTTTAAAATTTTAAAATATTTTTATAAACCTGTTAAAGTTTTATTTTAACAAAAATCGCTTTTTCGCGGAGATAAATATTTAAGTAAGTAAATTACACTGTTAATTAATAAAGTAATTGCTAAACGAAAACAACCTTAATTAACTAAATAAAATTAATAAGCCTTAAAAAAGAATTAACGGACCTATATTATAAGTAACCTGTATAAGGATAGAAATAAGCGCTTTAAATTAATACTAGCGAAGGAAATCGATTCCAATCTTAGCAGTAACCCGTAAGCAAAACCGAGACCTTTAAAACCGATTAAATAATTTAATAAGAGTTTTAACCTGTTATTAAAAGCTTAAAATATAGTACGAAATCTAAGAAAAAAGAAAAGGTAAATAAAACGCTTTTTTTCCTCAAAGATCCTACGGATTTTTAGCGGAACTTAGCTAGTAACGGCCTATAAATAAAAACGTTATCGTTATACTAAAGTGGGGTTGGAGCTGTACAGCTGTTGTACAGCTGTTCACCTGTTGCAGCTGTTATCAGCTGCAGCTAGTTCTACCTTCTTCTAGCTGTTTCTAGCTACATCACCAAGTGGGTCGGCGATGGTCTATATAATGCCGACCTACCAACCTTTGTATGTAGTCTTTTATAGAACCAAGGAACGCCCGGCATTCTTCTTCCCAAGCTTCTGATTAAGAGGTTCTTGCATATATATACAGCTTTTATAAGCCCTGTCCCAATTTAATACTTATCGAAACGGTTTTAATTATTATTTCCTTTATTTTAGTTACGAGGTAACGGTAGACGTTATAGCGGAAAAGGCGGTAACTGTAAAGGAAGTAATAATAGCTTATGTTTATTATCTAGCTTTTTATCGTTGTTTTAAAATTTAGACTTAGATTTAAACTTGGATTTAGAAAGCAATTTAAATAATTGAAATAATAATAAGGATCCGAAAAAACTTTACTAAAGCCGTAATAAAAAAAAATATAAAAAAAAAGTATATTGAAAAGAAATTTAAAAAGAAAAATTCCACCTTCTGTTAAACACGTTTCGATTTCGCCCTAGATAAGGAAAACTACTTAAAGGGCTTTAGATTTCGTACTTAAAAAGCTAAGCTATAAAAAAAGAATGACGCTTTTTACCTTTAATAAATTGCGCCTAATAAAGGTAATGATTAAAATAATACGTCTGGTATTATTAAAGCTTGTTACTAAAATTAAATGAAGTTCGAAATGTTAAAAACTTTCCGTAGAATTTATATTATAATTTAAAGGGCCCGTTAACGAGTTATTAAAAACCCATTAAATTAATACCATTATAACGGCAAAGATTTAATTATCTTTATTATAAATTTTAGAAATTAATTTACGAAGTTAAAAAATGCGGTATAAAGCTAGATAAGAATTAATCGGTTTTTATATTTTTAACCTCCGTTAAGAATAAGGCGAGTAATTAATATCGAATAATAAATTCCGTATTTTATAAAACCGATTAACGTACCATACAAGCTCGCAAGCCAAACAAGCTCGCGAGCCGTTTTTTGGCACCTTGCAATAACCAATCCAAATAACTTAACTACAACATATCTATTTGATTTAAATCGACCATATTCTCTGTCGCTAACCGTATATACAGCTCTGGAACAAATGTACGCATTATATCAAGCCTTGTTACGGACGCTATATTGCTATTTTTTCTTTTTATTTCGTATACGACGACTATTATTAACAGCGCGTATCTACCACCACCTTTTTTAGCGGTTAAAAAATTTGTTTATCGTATATAGTAAATGTCTTTTTTTATTAGAATTCTTTATTTTAACATAAGATTAAATTATTATTCCGACAAATCCTATAATATTACGATGCGCTTTCCGATATGCGCTTTCCGACGCGCCTTATAACAAACCCTACAGCCTTACTTTACAGCCTTGTAACGCATCTAACAATAAAGCCTTATAACCCTCCGACATAACTTATTTTTTACGTATTAAAGCCAAACAAAAAACGTTTGCGTATATAAATAAGGAAATCGGTTGTTAATCGTTTTTTAGTTAATGGACTTTAATACTTTCGAAATAGGGGTAATATTGGCCTAGGTACGTCGGGGGGTAGTTAGTTATATAGGCGTTTAAAAAAAGGAATAACAATATAACGTTCGTAATAAGGTTTAATATAATACGTGTATTTATTTCAAAGCTATATATACGGTTAACGATAGGGAATACAGTCGATTTAAATCAAATAAATGTGTTATAGTTAAGTTATTTGGATTAGTTATTACAAGGTGCTAAAAAACGGTTCGCGAACTTATTTGGCTCGTGAGCTTGTATAGTACGTTATATAGTTTACAGCTTAATAAATAACTTTAATAATAAGTTTTATTACCGAATAAAAAAGCATAAAATGAACGAAAATAGTAATAATAATAATAATAAAAGGAAAAATAACGGTGATAAACTTTTAGAGAATGTTAAAAGTAAACCCTTTTATTAAAACTGTAAAAAGTACAGTTATTTCTTTAAGAACTACCGGAAGCTTTAAAAAAAATAAGAATAATAACGGCTAATAAAACGATTAATATCATAATAGACGGAATAGTAATAATAGCAAGTTTAATAATAATAATAATAGTAATAATAATAACGTTAACGGTTAGCAACGTTTATTAAAGGTATATTTTATCGTAGACGGTTTTAAGAATTTATATAATTAGACTTTTAAAAGATACCAAGCTAGATATATTGCAAAAGTTAAGTAGTTAGAAATAAGAAAAATTATAAAGTTATTTAATCGCGTAATAGAGAACGCTAAGCGCGTTATGTAGCAGGACGACATTTTAAAGGGCGTCGCCGCCTCCATTCGAAAAGGCGATGCATAGCATGCCGAAGGGTCCAAATCTGGAAACATTAGTATGCCGCATTTAAAAGCAGATATAAAGGCGATTACGGAAAACTTTAGCGAAAAATCTAAAGATAAGTATATACGAAAGAAACCCCGAGCTCTAACCTTTTAGTTATATAACATATATAAGAAAAACCGTAATAAAATACTGTAAAATACCGGGATTAACGTATTTATTATAAATAATATTAAAAATTATTTTTCGAAATAATTGCTAAATATACGAAATAAAAAGGATATAATTATTATTAAAAAAAGATTAATTTAAAGTAAAATAATTAATACAGTTACTTGAAATCCAAAAAGAGTAAAGCCGAATATAACTTAATCGTTTGATAATATATTATATACGTACTTATTTTCCCGCTACGAATTTTTTTAAATTTCTTTTCTTACTTGGGGGGATATTTTAACCGAAGCTAGTTAATTAATATTAACGGTATAAAGTTAATTATAATAAAGGTTTATAAAAAGAGTTTTTTCCTTTAAATATACGGCCGAAAAAAGCTTGTTATAAGCGGTTTAACTTTCTCTAAAGGAGACGTAATCGTAGAACCAAATTAAATAAATAAATAAATAATGTTATCGATTATTAAGTTTTACTAAACCCTAACCTTTTTATAGGTAACTTCAGACTGCCTAGTTATGCCTCTATCGACGATGATTCCTGACCGAATTCTGGACGGTTTTCGTAATCCGGAACAGCCGGATAAATTATTGTTGGTAATTTTCCAATTTATATCGAATTAAAAGTTAAATTTCGAAATTTTTAAACTTTTTATCGTATATATTTAACCTTTTTAGTAATTTTTTTATAAAATCGATATTTTTTATTGTAAAGTTATTAAATTTTTAATTATTTTTATTTATATAAAGTAAATTCTATCCGAAAATTAAAAATAAAATTAAATCTTTTTAAAAAAAAACGGGTAAATTAACGGAAATATTAATATTTTTACTTTGTTTTAAAACTTTGTAATTACGGAATACCGGTGTTTTATAATAGGAATTGGCCGGTATATTTTAGCCGTTTAAATTAATAAGAATTTAAAAAGGTGGATTAGTACTTAATATTTTTTATTTAGTTATCGTATTAATATTTCTTTATTAGTCGTAGGATTAATTAAGGTTAAAAGTAGCTGGTTTAAAGTTTTTAACCTTTTTTCCTAGTTATTATTTAATATTTTTAATCGTAGAACTAGTAAAAGGTCGTAAAGTAGTTATTTTATACGGATTTAAAGTTTTCCGCAATAAACTTAACATTTCTTAAGTTATTATCTGGCTTTTAAAAGATTTCCCTTACCGAATTAGCTAAAGGGCATAAGGTTAATTAGGGTCGAAGCTTATCGGTATTACGCAATTAGTTTTAAGATGAGGTTTTTTATAACCGAAACGTATAATTTATTATTACCGTAAAAATTATTACTAATTACCGGATTCGAAAATATTCGGTAAAGTATTTATTATATTAAATATTTGTATAATTATTTCGTATTTTTAATTTAGCTTAGATAATACGGCTTAAACTTACCAACTTTATATAAGCGGTTTAACAGATAAAACTAAATAAGAGTACGCGTTAAAAATAATATAAATTAAAGTAAACGAAATCTTAAAAGTTTTATAGATTTTTACCATCAATAAAGAAAATTTAATAATAAAAGTAATATTAAAAGAATTTATGCTTTAATCTCGTTATTTATATTATTTTAATAATAGAAGATTAAAATACATTATTTAAATCGTTATAAGAATAAATTTAAACGAAATAAACGTTAAACCGCTCGTTTATAAAACTTTTAATTAAGTAAAAATTATTAAAATGCGTTCGAAAAACTTTTAAAAATAAGGAATATACGTTAAAAAGGTATTGCAATATAATATAGGCTAAATTAAGCCCGGTATTATCGATAATAACGCGGATGATAACCTAATTATAAATAACGGTAGTTATTACCCGGTGGTTAAAATGTATAAAATTAAAAATAATATAGAGCAATACCTTTATTTAAGTATAACAGTCGTAAAAACCAGGTTAGCTTTAAAAAATAAAATTATTAAAACTTTCCGTATAAAGGGGAAAAAGGAATTTAAAAGAAATTTATTTAAAAGTTTTTACACTATCGAAAAAATTAAATTAAATAATTTTTAATTTTATAATTAATATTAAAATAACATTATAAAACGAAATATACGTTTTATTTAAAGCAACGTTTACGTTACGATTATTTAAATACGTATTTCGATTTATATTTAATATTACGTTATAAAAATAATAACTTATATAGTAAATTATATTAAATAATTTATAATTAATGATATTTCTTTAGAAAAATATTTTAATTAACAGTTAAATAATAAAAAGAAAATAAACAAATTAGATAATAAGTATTTGCGTATTATCGGCCGTCCTTATACGGTTTTAATTAACAAAAGCTATCGAATTAAAATTGAAAAATTAAAAATAGAAAATGTAAAGCAATTATTTTTTAATTATTAAATGGCTGTTATCTTTTAATTATACTGTATATAAGAATTTATACAAAATCAATACGATAAATATAAATAATAAATTATTTAACTAGAAAAATATTATAAATCTTTATTTTTTTATATATAACGTAAGTTCCGTTATTAACTTTAAAAAAACGTATTAACATTTATAATTACGATAATAACGTTACATTAAATAATTAAACGGATAACTAAATTAAAAATATAGAACGAAATTACCACAGATCGAAAAGACTTAAATCCGAATTATATATATATATATATAAAACATTTAATTAGGATTTTGAAATTATCACGGCCTTAATTTTTAAAAAAAATTTATCTACGTATTTATATTTTGAATTTTCTTAATAGATCGAAAAATAACTTTTATAAAAATTTAAATAATTGAGATATATTGTATTAAATTTATAAATAGATTTACGTACGTATTATATTAAGGAATAATATTTATCGTTCATTTAACTCAAATTATAAAGCATTTAGTTTTTAAAAAATTATAATTCATATTAAATAAAATATATAACTTAAGGATATATATAAAAGAAATTAAGGAAAATTTATAACGGAATTCTTTTATTTTTAAATTAATGATTAAAATTATAAAGAGTTATTTAATAAATAGTAAATAAACTTGAAAAAAATATACGTTAACGGGTAAGCTAGAGAAATATAAAGTTCGTATTACTATATATAGTTTTACTTATTAAAAAAAATATCGATTATAACGAAATAATAATAGGTATTATATATATAATAAATTAATATGTTATTATAACGTTTATAAAGTAATATTGTTAATAAATCTATTTAATTACTTTTTATTTACATAGCAATTATAAATAAAATTTAATATATAATTAAGAAATATATTAACGTAATAAAGTTTTTATACGCGATAAAGTAAACCGATATTTTATAATAAAAAAAATTCGAACGATATTTAATAAATACGGCTTTATATTATTATTATCCGATAATATAATATATTTCAACGTAAAAACCCGAAATATAATCGTTGTATACGTCTATAACTTTCTTCTTTTCGGCCTTAATAAAATACGTTTAAAAATTATAATAAATATTATGGCCAGCAACGTCCTAATAAATAATTTCGGAATAATAAATTAATATTTTCATATATATATTATCCGATTAGGCGAAATAAATAATATCAGTTTTTATTAATTATAATATATTAATAAAATATTAATTTTTTTAAGGAATAATATTATAAAAATACAGTTAAAAAATATAATATTTTCGATTTTATTAATTTTATTAATAAGTTTATTTTTTATAATTATATAATTAAATTAAATATAACGTTTATAACATTTATATAAGGTTTAATAGCTTAGTGGTTGCAAGCCTAAATATCTCTTTTCATTGTAATAGGCTTGGGTACTTTATTACGATTAATTGCAAAAGATAACTAGGTCGAATCTAGCTTGGGCTACCGTTCCTTTAGGTGGCGCCGGCTTAAAGGAGCTAAACCAGTTGGAGTTTCGGCTCCGTTACCGTGTCGGCGACAATTAAGCGGTGGCTGGGGGCTTTGAGAACTAATCAATTAAATAATCGAGTATTTTATTGTCAGTTGCCGTGTTACATAACCCGTATTGCGTTTTTCCGGTCCTTGGCCAAGAAGGGACGGTTTTTAAGAGGTGTTCCCCGGTCGCATTTGTAAAAACCAGTTATATATGTACTTAGTAAATAGATTAATTCCCTGTATATATATATATAGCTAGATATCTTAATGGCACTTTACCTTGTATAACGTTTATATAAGTACGGTTTATAAATAACCCGTTCTTTACATATCGAAAAGATATTAAATACTTTTTTAAAAAAAAATTTCAAAAATAGAAAGTTATTTATTTAATACCGGCAAGTAAATAAAAAATATTTTTATTTCGTTTATAATATATTAAAATTATTTATAATAAAAAAAACTCGGTAATACTAATATTAAAAAGAATAAATTATTATAAAATATATGTCGAAAATTAATTACTTGATGGTAAATACCGTAATTACCGAAATAATAAACGTTAAAAATTTCCCAAAAAGGTTAGTTTTATATTTAAACACTTTATTATTATTTTTAAAAATAGTATTAATATAAAAAGTAAATTTAAAAAAAAAGTAAAATATCTTATTAACGGATTTACTACGTTATTAAATAAAATAATATAAAATAAATTTATTATTAATAATTATTTTAAAACAGATTAAAAAATATTTAAAATGTAATTATAATCATTAATAATAAAATACTTGTACTAAACTCTTTTTATATAAGAAAAAAAAGGTTTTTTCATTAAAATTTATTACCTATTATTAAAAAAAATAATTATAACATTTTTCTTATAACTACCCGAAAATATTTATTTACTCATTAATTTTAAAGCTTTAACCTTTTATAAAATTATTTATTTATATATATTTATAACTCTTTATGTTAATCTTTACTTAAAAGCGTTAATATTTTATATATAATTAATAATGAATTAATATTTCTTAATTAACCTAAAAAAACGTTTATTCGATAGATTTTTATAAGGGGAAATTTAAAAAATAATAATTTTAATTCCTTATTAATAACATATTTAAAAACTAAATTCGATTTTTAAAGTTATAAAACCTTTAATATAATAAGTTAACGTATATAAAATGTTTTTCTATATTAACGTTTTACTAGGTCCGAACCGTTTCGGAAAAAATAAATTTTATAATTTAGCGCGGTTATAACGGAACGGTAAAATAAAAAAGCCGGTTACTTAATATAACGGGTTGATATGACCTATAACTTAATCTTTTACGTAATGGTTAAAATTTTAATTTCGAACCGTATTAATTATGTTTATTATTTTTTTATTACTTTTTTATCGGGTTTTTAGCTAGAAAATGAAGTTTAATCTTTAACTATATTAATTTAAATTTTTATTAAAGTTTTCGAGTTTATATATAACGTAAAAGGGCCTATTAAAATGCGGTACGCTAATATATAACAGGGTTAGTTAGCCCGTATAACGCTTATACGAACGCGTTTTAAGTAGGTCTAGCGCACGCATTTTTTTAGCTAGCTTTTTACATTTAAAACAGATATACTTTAAATATAACTAAGTAATTTATCCATTACTATACTAATACCTGTTGTATTAGTACCGCGAATTGTAATAATTATATTATAAATTAACGTTAATATTAAATACTTAAATTAAAATAATATATATACTAAAATAAAAAAAATAGAAAATAAATAGTTTTAAATTTAAAATAATATAAAATAATAAAGTGAAATAAAGTTTTTCACCAACTTTAAAGGTAATTTTTAAATAGAATAAATAATAGTTTTAAACAATATAGTAAATTATTAATATTAGTAAATAAAATAGAGTATTAATAATAATATAAAATTATTTATATTATATTTACCTTGTTTTTATTATAATATAGTAATTTTATCTATTTAATTAATATTAATATAAAATATTAAAAAATTTAAAATTTCGATATTATATATTATTTTTTAAGTAAATTAAAAAGTAAAAAGAAATATAATTTTAAACGAATTTTATTAATTATTTTCTATATTATAACTTTAAAAATAGTAAATAAAAATATAAATACCGAATATTTTTATTAACGTAATTATTATTTATTTTATTTTTATAACTTTTATAAAAATAGTTTTTCTTATAAAATGTTATATTATTTTATTATTTAAATTATTTTCCTGGCCTAATAGCTTAGTAGTCGTAAGCCTAGTTATCCTTTTTAATTAATGCAGGCTTAGATACTCTGCTAATTAATCGCAAAAGACAACTGGTTTATATCTAGCTTAGGTTACCGTTTCTTTAAGTGGCGCCAGCTTAAAAGAGCTAAACTAATTCGGGCTTCGGCTCCGCTATCGTGACGGCAACAATTAAGGGGTGGTTAGGGGCTTTAGAACTAGTTACGATTAGGGGCGTTAGGAATTAATTAATTAATCGGGTGTATTTTATCGTTAATTGCCGTATGTTACATAACCCGTATTACGTTTTTCCGGCCCTTAGTTAAAAAAGAACGGTTTTTAAGGGGTTCTCCCCGGTTATGTTTGTACAGAATTATTTATGTATATATATATATCATAAACGGATTAGCTGTATGTATGTACATAGCTAGATAGCTTAATAGCACTTTACCTTGTAAATTATTTACCTAGTAATTCGGATACATAACGGAAAAAAAAATTTAATAGATAAAATATATGTATAATTTATATAAATGTTATTTTAAAAAATTAAAAACATAAAAACTTATTATAGAAATATATATATTATTTAAATTTTGCTATAAATTAATAATAATAAATTAATATTAATAAAATTATTAAGTTAAATATATATTTACTTTCTAATACGTATTTTTAATTTAAATAAAAAATTCTCGATTTCGTAATATATTACTATGCGATTAAAAAAAAATACTAATTATTGAATAAATTTTAAAATTTTAAAATTTAAATTATATTAAATTAAAACTATTAATATAAAATATACTTAAAAAATCAATTAAATAAACTTTGAAATTAAATAAAGCAATTTTTATTTATAATTTATTATTATAATTACGTTTTATTAAAATTACAAGCTACGACTAGAAAAAAAATTAATATTAATAATAAAATACTATTTTAATAATAAATATAAGCTTAAAAAATAATAATATAGTATTTGTCGGCAGATGTGATGATTTATTGTTGGAAGGTTGAAAGGATTGAAAGGGCCTTGATTTGTGGCCCTAGGATTGCAAGGACAAAAGAGCTGAAGGCTATATCT